>CATIWJ010106117.1:0-18199 GCA_949640765.1 Croton laevigatus
TATTGAGCAGGTATCTCCATCAATGCTGAAAGTGCAAACTCTGTCTCTTTTCTAGATTGATTCACATTTTTGGCCATTATATCCGTGAAATTCACAAACTATGAAAACCATAAAAAAATGGTAATTGTTTTAAATGGCATATCTAAAGATGAGAATACCAGAAAGTCAAAATACTTTCAGGGAACACACAATAGAACTACTACTTACCTGAAAGTTATCAAAGGCTCGAGCAGGGATGTTATCGTCAAACTCTCTCATCATATCCCAAGGCCCATCACCAACCCCTACTAAAATTATTGATAAAGGGTGTTCACTGCAATGAAACAGGAATATCAAAATGGTGTGAAATCCAAGCAACTAGTTCTAAAATTTACTATCACACCCTGCTTCTGCTCTTCTTAATTCATTACCTTGCTTTTACAATTGCATCAATTGTCTTTTGCTCCTGTGGACTGAAGTGACCACGCCGTGTATCAACACTCCTAGTTACCTATCATGATTCAAGATAAATGGTTTCTGTGAGGTGCAGACAATAAACATACCACATCAAGAAGCCAACAAAGAAAAAATATAAACTATTTTGCAATAAGGGCTTTTTAATTTTGAATAGATGGTGGAAATAGGTAAATTTCAACTGCTTAAACAATACGTTTTGTGAAAGCACTGTCAACGGCAAACACTAGACCGTCAAATAGAACTGGGATACTGCATATTCAAAGCACAATGACAATCAACACGGCCCCTTCTAAGAACAATCATTTATTTCAACTACTTTAAGACAGATGAATCGTCGATGGGGAGAGCTAATTGAAGGGAAGACGTCTTTATGAGTTACTACAGTAGCTTATTCATCTCCCGTGAAAGCACTAAAGAATGCCACCTTTAGACAAAGGGAGCAGCTAATGTTTCATCCAAATGACTCCAGAACTGAATGTCATAAGGTTCATTGATTTATAAAGAGAAAGATCAAAATAGATGGCATATTACCTGTCCATCAGCAATTTATCACCAGGACATGGTATTGTCCGCCACTTTGCTCAACAATTTGATTGCCATCTCGACGATAGGTGCAAAAGATGTTGGCCCTGCAAGAGAAAATATAAACAGTGTGCCTTAGAAGCAGGTGGTAGCTAGTAGAACATTACCAATGCTATACATTGAACTATGAAGAACTAGGCTTAATGGCATAAACGGAAGCCATACCTGCAAGTCGGAGCTGGGGAACAATTTCTCTGTATCGTGTCAACACTTCCTCAAAACCATTACAGAATCTTTCATCTTCATGAAAACTGAAGACATCTTGATCATGTGTTGATGCTGCAAAATATACAGGAAAAATATGATCTCCATGTTCCAAATGGCAACACCATATAACAGCAAAGAGAATGCTCAAGATGAAAATACCATCTCCAAACCCAAAACAGGGAATTAGATTATCCTCATCAAATGCAGATAAAGTCCTGCCAATAATTGATATTGCCTGTTCATAAGGATTTTGCGCATTGCCATTGTGATGCACGCTTTTCCGATTGAATGATCTTGAACCAGTCCATTCATTACTTTTTGTGAAATCAATGCCAACGATAAGATTGGAAGACTCTAGCCCAGCTTCAGCAAGGGCAGCGGTGACCTGTAGTTAAGGATCTCCATTGTTTTAGTACAAAGATTATCCAAAAAAGAGACACTTTGTCATATGCCCTCTCTCAGAAAACAGGAATTCTTAATAGTTAAGAATAAGCAAAATTTTGTTTGAAAAAAAAAAAAGCACAGAGAGAAATTAGAACACTACAAAATCAGCAAAGTGATATCTTAAATCGATAGATTTAATTATTGGATTGTCACATATTAGTTGAGACTTTTGCATTAAGACTTTAAGTCAATTAGTTAAAAGTTCCTGATCTCCTGAAACTAGAAATCAGCTGCAAGTTCCTCCATAAGCAAACAGCATACTCCCCACGAAAATCTTCAGAGGGACCATTTAGATATAAGTGAATCTGAAATGGACATGATTTAAGTTTACCCTAAACATGAAGTTGTGAAAACAGTTAATAATGCCCATATTAAATTCAAATTCAAATGCATGTTCTCCAAATTATCTTCTGTAGACATGGACCTTATTCCTGTCAACCGACTTAAGTCATCAGAAGTCATGTGGTAACTGCATAGTTGTGCGCTTAATGATAGAGAAAGCCAAGCTAACTTCACTTATTTTATTAATTTTCTGTCGGTAGCTTTTCATACTTCTACAAGTATGAACACAATAATTCAGGTTTCGGTTATGTTTCAAATTGTCATGTCAAAAAGTTCACATCTTTGATCAGGAATATCCTTCAAGCTTATCCAAAACAAAGGGTATAAATTGCATGGTCTGGCGGCCATTAGTTGCTTCTCACCTCATATCCACTCTCAAAACAAGTCAAGAATGTCCATATAATTTACATCCATTCTGCAATTGCCAATACAACTTAAATATCATCAAGAATATCTTCTATTAGTATCACCTAAAGGAATGTCACAATGTATTTATCTCATCAGCCACAATCTATCAAGAACAATTCACCAAATGTTCTGGTCAACCTCAAAAATTTTCAAGAAAAACACTGTAAGTATATCAATAATCATGCAAGGGGCTCAACACAATTTATTAAGGATTGAATTATGGTACAAGAAGTCAACCCTGCCTTCAACAATAAAGGCAATTATCCTCTTCACTGCCTTTAAAGATCCAACCAACCATATATATGGGCTAGGCAAGCTAGTAGAGCCCCAGTATAATTCTCATAAAGGCTAAGCAAAAGGGTTATATAAAACATAAGTAAATCAAAAATATAACGAAAAATCATAACCTGATCTAAGGTCGTGTAATCATCAGCAATTCTGGAGTATTTCCTTTCCAATCTTGTCTGTGGTTGAGGCCTTGCTGGTTCATAACTATAAGAAGAAGAAGAGGAAGAAGAAGGCTGGTGTTGTGGAGTAGATGGGTATGCATATGTGTTCTGTTGAGCGGATGGGTATAGATACGGTTTCTTGATGATATTGATGTTGATGACGATCAAAATGTGGAAGAAATTATCTAAAAATGACTCTTTTAATTTGATTGCAATTTGTTTATGTTTTTTTAATGTGTATTTTTAGAGACAATTTCAATATATGAAAATAATTGATTTTTTTTTTTTTTAAATTTGGTTTTGCTTTTAAATTTGAAAAAATTTGAAAAAAAAAAAGAGCAAAAATAAAAAATCCACGGATAAACCCATATATATCCTCCCGATCCGTTACCTGAAAAACCTGATCCGCAGTGGGGCGGGGTGGGGACGGGTTTAAGGAAATCCGCCATGTGCTCAACCCTAATATAGAGTAAGTGGCCGTTAGAAGGGTTTTTTCCCTTTTTATCTTTTTTTTTTTTGAGAAGTCATTAGAAGCATTGAAAGAACTGAAGACTATAAATAGATTTGATTCCGTATGAAAATCACAAATATTAAACTTATTGGTTTGGCAAGCAATAACTCATACATAGGGTGTAATTTTGATAAAGCTACCAATAAGTATTACAAACTCACCTACCCACTCACGCATCCAAAGGGTGGAGGATATTTTATTGCTTGCATTCTATTTTTACTAGCTCCTTGGACATGTGTCTTCACCATCTCTCCCACCCCTGCTCCCCAGCTACAAATGTCATTTACGGAGGCTATTTCCAAGTTGTGCATTTATCAAAGAATACTATTGTTGCGTAGGAATCCAAGTTGCCTATTTATCGAAAATGCTGTACGAAATCGGGAGTTGTCTTTATTATTGTTTAGGATCATAAGAGTGCAATCCCTTGGTTTTGCATAACAAATTATGTCAGGTTTTTATGATTAATGGGAATTTTTTTTCTTACAATATCCTCTTTCTGAAGAGCTTATTCTACAAACAATTTTTTTTTTTTTTTAATCTTAGTATAGCGAGTTTTCAAGGCTTCTTTCCATGTTCAACAGATGAACTTTAATGCATTTAGGATCAATCAATGTAGGAAGGCAACACTTTGGAGTATATTTTTAAGTTCAATAGGCAGTGCTCGTTTCCCTTTTTTTTTTTTTTAACATAGATAATTCAATTCATAAGGCTCCTTAAAAAGATAGCCTAAGCGTTAATATTATAAACAAAACTTGCTCCTAAGAAGGCTCTTGCCAATTTATATACGAGGGAGTCATAGATTCTTAGAATAAAAACACAAAAACCATTATAACAAGCAGAAAGCAATTACCTATGATAATATCTATTACATGATGATGAATCAATGTTTTTTCGTAAATCGCCTCCACTACCATTTTAGAGTCAGATTCAATAATGCAATCCTTCAAATCTTTATCTTTGACAAGCTCTAAGGCTCTGCAAATCACAAGTGCTTCTAAGATTAAAAGATCTTGCATATATTAAAATTGCTAAGCTCTCCAACCTACAACCTCTCATACAATAGTTTTTAGTTCAATTCTAATTATTCTAGTAAGGTTTCGATGATGAAAACAAATAGTCGATTGCTTAAGCTTCTGCAAGGTTTGCACCCGTAACTGGTAATGGCAGGTAGACTGCAGGTTAAATATTCAGGAAATGAGAATAAACAACATCAGATACCACATTCAGTACACTAGGCTTGAAAAAGAATTAAAAAGATACCAACTCAAATAGCTTCAAGCAATCCATAAAATTTTAGTAAATATCTAACAAACCTAGCCATAAGGGAGAAGTTCATTATCTCGACATATTGGCAGTCAAAAAACACTTGATAAATATTGCTCCAAAACAGCAACAGTTGCAAAATTCTCCAAACATAACATAAACAAGAACATTCTAGTAGTACCAGTAATCTAAGCCTTATCAGCTTTAGCAGCTGTAGCGGCAGCCTGTCCCCGGAGACGACCAGTTCTCCTAGCAGCAATAAGACCGACCTTTTGGCCAGGAGGAGCATCCCTACGAACTGTACTGGCATGTCCAATATGCTGGTGATTACCACCACCATGAGGATGCTCCACAGGATTCATAGCAACACCACGAACCTTGGGCCAGCAGTTCCTCTTCACTCTGTATTTGTGATAGGCATTTCCTGCCTTTAACATAGGCTTCTCAGTCCTGCCTCCACCAGCAACCTGGCCAACCATAGCCCGGCATCCACTTGGCACAATCTTCTTTGCTCCAGATGGAAGCTTAATCCTACAGAAACACAATTAGTGCCACTGTAAGTATGCCTCTCAATTATTGAATCGTACTAATTGCACTAACGCATAGATCCAGATATCTGCAACTGGACACCCTCAATCGGTAACATATAGAAGATTTAAAGGATTATAAAAGAGAAAAGATAACACAAAGTCTTTTATCTAATCTATCATTTACTAGCTAATACAATAGAAAGGAACACTTCAAACTTAATTAGGAATCCACTAAATTTTCAATTCAGTCTGCAAACTGATAAAGATTAAGAGCACAAAACTCAGAGCATTTTCATCAATTTATGCTTCGAATGAGAAAATTAAATGACATTTTCACGTTACTTCTGCCATACTTCATGAAAGACTACGATCTTTCAGCTCAAATTACATAAATTGAAAAATGGAGTTTACTATTAATTAAATATATATATCAAATCTATAACTATCTAAGATAAATTTTGAACAGAATAGAGAAAAATTAAATATAGACAAGAAGAAAAATACCTGGTAGTTCCATTATCAGGGTTGTGACTAATAACAATAGCATAATCTCCAGAGCATCTAGCAAAAACGCCTCTATCACCAACATGATGTTCGACGTTACACACAACAGCTCCTTCTGGAATCGATCTCAAGGGCAAAACATTGCCCACCATCAAATTCGCCTTTTTGCCACAGAAAACGAACTGACCAGTGTACATCCCTTCCGCTGCAACGAAAAGCTCCTTCTGGTGCTTGTAGCGGAATGGATGGCGGAAAGTCACCTTTGCAAGCGGAGCTC
This sequence comes from Croton laevigatus, assembly GCA_949640765.1. NCBI lineage: Eukaryota > Viridiplantae > Streptophyta > Magnoliopsida > Malpighiales > Euphorbiaceae > Croton > Croton laevigatus. Next base: position 5,974 of record CATIWJ010106117.1, read on the forward strand.
CGCGACCCGGGTCGTGAATAATTTCAGTGACCACTCCCTTCAGGTATCCATTGCGCTCGCCGAAATCGAGAGACCGGAATCGGGCAGGACCTTTCCGGTGATGGGTGTGGGATTTGAAGACGGAGCCTGCACCCTTACGTTGGGCACGGATCACGCGACCCATTTGGGTGCTTTTGTGTTCTTCTACGACGACGGTAGGGTTTTGTGTGTGTGTGTGCGCGCACAGCGGCAAAGTAGAAATCGAAAATGACGACAGTTCGAGGCTTTTATAGTTAGGGTTCCTTAAAGAGAAGCATCTAAATTACGAATTCAGCCTTTCTTGTTTTGGGCCAGTGGTAACAGATCACTTTTGGTTCGTAGAAACAGAATCAGCCTACCTCCATGAGTCGATATAGAAAAGGTCCAAAATGAGTTTCAGACTTTCAGGCCCTGTTAACTTTTTGGGTATTATTATAATTTGGTTTCTCTATTTGGGCAATTAGATAAATTAGTTTTTTTGTTTTTAATACTATTTTTTTTTTAGACTTTCTGATTTATGACCGTTAAACACTTTAGTCTTCTGTAGAAAAATCATTAAAGTGTCAAAAAGTACTTTGCCAAAAGGATCAAAGTGGATATTTTCACAAGGACCGAAAATGAAATTGTCCAAACCTAAACCCAACTTCCATTTCCAAAGATAAATGGCGCGAGTGAGTATACAAAATTGAAGCCGTAAAACTTTATAATATGTTTTAATTTTTAACATCCGATCATCGAAAAATCTCAAAAAATACAGTTGAAAAATTTAATTTTAGAGAGAAAAAACATTGTCAGAACTTTTATCGGTGCGTGTGCCTTCTTTGGCAACGAATGAAGGCATAGTTAATGACATTGACTCTGTATCCACACCAGTTTTCCCGCGGTGCCATGCTTATTGATAGCAAAGCTTGGAGGAAATAGTGGCAGCAGTTTCAAATTAATATTTTAGAGACAATTCCAGCATAAATTTCTAGCTAACATATAGCACAAATACACATCAATTAAAACTTATTAGATGGCATAAATTCAAATAAAATATAAATTCTAATAATAGTATATAAAAAATTATTAAAAAAAAATATTTTATAAATTTTGCACCGATGCTTCTTATAAATTTATCCTTTATTTATTATTAATTTATAACAGGTTTATTGCAAATTTAAAATGAGATTATTATTTGTTTTAAAACAGTCTTAATAGATATCTAAAAATAAAAATATATTTACAATCTATTTAATACAACTTGAAAAGTCTAAAATAAAAATAAACATTTGAAACATGTTTATTAAATGTTTAAAAATAGATCTAATAAAATATTCAACAAAAAATGTTAAAAATTACATACAAATTAAAATTTTATTTTTCAGCTTGCCACTCCGCCCTTCACAAACCTAGCCGATATGATACCGATAATCACACTATAAATAGTTTTCAGCAGCTACTAGATAAGCTTAAATCACACTTTTTGCTCTCAACTCTAGTTAACAAAATTTCGTTTAAAATGCATTATCGGACATTTTTCCTATTTAAAAAGTGCAAATATTTGCTTTTAATGGCTATCGTTTTAAAAAGGCAATCTTTTTATCAGAGTCCCATCTAAAATACATTTTTTCCGTATTATTGATGTATCTAAAATACTGTTTTTAAAAAGCACATTTAATTGGATTCTAATTATAAGTGGTAAATTAGCAATGCAACTAGGTACAAAAGAATATATTTATCCATTATGAAGAACAATAAGTTGTATGTATGCAAGTTTAATGCTTGATTTCAATAGCATTTTTACAATAGACAATTTTGTAAGTTGATGTAAATTTGAATTATGTTTCTATTTTGTAAGATGATGTAAATTTGAATTATGTTTTAGTATTTCTGTATTAGTTTTACTACATGAACTTTTATTTATAAGTTGAATCGGATTATGTTTTTCTCTTTATTTAGATTTAGAGGGTGTTTGATTTAGATATTTCATGCAGCTAATAGCGTTAATCACTCAAAAGCTAGAATTTAGGTGTTTATAAATTTTAAAATCAGCAGCTGATAGCAGTTAGGAACCCAAATAGCTGCTGATTCAATAAACTCTTATTTGGAAGTTTTTCATTCCAGTTGTTTTATATTATAACTATATTAATATTATTAAAATACAATAAATATTAATATTTAATAAATAATTGTACGTTTATTAGTAATTCACGTTCTAATCACAACTGTTGTTGTATTTTTACTAAACACCAATCCAAATCGGCTACTAGCTAGTATGAACTACTAAACTAAATAAGCTCTTAATTATATATTGTAATAACACTACCAATTTTCTTTTCATATTGTAAAAAGACATATAATTCAAATAATTAGAGTGATGCATCTTCCTAACTTTAGATCATAGATTCGAATTCTAATAATTTAATTAAAAAACTTAATTTGCCATTAAAAAAAAAAAAAAAAGTTATCTTTTCATGTAATATTATAAGATTTTGTACAAGGGTTAGTTATATATAATTAAAAAATTAAAAATTTATATAAAATAATGAAATCAAATAAGAAAATTTTCAATTATGTACTCTATAAAACCTCCAATCAATGGTATCTTCTTTTAAAAAAGAATATTTAAAAAAGTTAACATATTTCTACTTAATATTGGACTTTTTCCTTGCGAATGCCGAATAAAATACAAACCTATCAGTAACCATTTAATTCTAATGTTATATTTTACGACTGTAATTTTCACTTGTCTTATATTAACAAAAATTTAAAAAAAAAATTAAATTTTCATCAATTTCCTTTTTAAAAAAAAATTGCATCTCAATAATTTTAGTAATTATTTCTAACAAATGGAAATTTTCCATTTCTTAAAAAAAAAAATATATATATATATATATATATATATATATAGAGGCTCCTATTAAACTAAATATGGTTGTTTCTTTTTGGACAATGAACTATGTATGTTTGGTTGATTTAAATGAATTTGAGACTTTTATTTAAAGAAAAATTAAAAATAGCATTTATGTTTCAACTGAATCCAATTAATACTTTTTTTCCTATTCAGGAAACATATCCTATCAAAACAGGTATACATTTTAACAATAACAACTTTCCCTCCCCTCCTTTTTCCACTTTTAGTTATTTTTAATTTTGAGAGTTTATCATTGGTTTATTTTTTTTTTTTTTTGAGGGTTTATCAATTGAAAATTTTATAAATTTGTTTTCATTTATTTATAAAATGTATTTTTATTTATTATATTAAAATTCAATTTTTTTTTAATTTTCTCAAACAAAAATTAAATCATTTCAATTTTCACTAGTATAAAAATCTTGTCATACGAATTCAAAAAAATCATGATTTTTTTATGTATTTAAGAGTAACAATGACACTTAACTAAATCTTTGTTTGACTTATCTTTCTTATTTCTTTAATTTGAGGAATCGAACTAAAAATATTCACCTTGTATAAAGGCAAGAAGATTAAACGAACCATCGTTCTTCTGTATACTTAATTAGATTATAAGGAACATAATTGCTTTAGCTGATGTACTCTACTCTTATTTATAATGATGTAAGAAAAAAAGAATTGGGGATTACATGGAAAATAGAGAAAAAGCAAAAAAAGAAACTGGAGAAGGAACCAAAATAGTTCTACTCATTAAAATTTTCTGCTTGTTTTTTTTCTCATTCTATCAAGATGCAATATTTAAAGATGTACATAAACTCAGCGAAACAACAAACCAAAGGAACAAAAAAGGAAAAGAAAAGAAAAGAAAAGAAAATTTATATGTAGATCATTTGATAAGTAAATATATCAATTCCATTTAATTAATAATCTCTGCTACCTGTTATGCAAAGGATTTGGACCAGTAGGAACAACTCTTTTCTCCTCTAAAGTAGTGTTCTTGTTCGTCATACTACTGTTGAAACAGTAGTAATAAAGCTTGGCAGCTTGAGATGGTCGCTTTGAAGATGCATATTTTTTATTAGGGAATAAGAAAGCTTGCTTTTGTAAAGCATCAGCACCAATATTCTCAAATATCAAAACCCAAATTAACACTGATATTAGAATTACAGAGAATTTCATTGCAATATAAACTATCAACAAGAACCCAGAAGTAATATAGTTGAAAAGGTGATAGGGAGAGGGCGAGAGGGGCAAAAGGAATAGAAATGGTTTTAAGGGGAAGAAGAAGTGAAGTGAGAAATGGTAATTCTGAAGCTAGAAGATGTGTGAAATATCAACGTCAGTAGGATCAGAACCTTCAACTAACCACATTTATTGCTTTCAATTCCATTGGTTTTAATTGTAATAGATACAACACATGACCTAAACTCGGGAAGAGTAACAGAACAGAAAAGATACGTCCTTGTATATATATATATATATATATTGGTAAATTCAACTGTTAGAGTTGTAGCTAGCATGCTCTGTTTTTGTGAAAATTTTATTCCACTTCATTGTTGGACCTTTTATTTAATTATATAGATTAAATACCACCCTTAAGGCTTAAACCATATCTATCAAATTTTTAATTCTGAAATTTTTTCTTGACACAGACCCTATTTTTTATGACTAGTTACCTTCTATCTTGATCCATTGTATGATTTGTATTATAATCTGAAATTTTTATATATTTATATGAATAATCTGGGACTCGTATGTCTCCTTTCAAATAATTGTTGTACAATTGTTTGATAGTTACTCTTGCAAGTGACTGTAACTAGTATGTTTCAATTATTTATGTACTTTTGTATTTTTCTATTACCACGAAATACTTCAGCACATATATATCTTAGGTAGTTTAAGTTAAGTAATACAAACGTAAATAAAGAGGTACATAAAAAAATACTGTGCAGTTAAAAAACTTTAAGTGATGTAAAAATGGCTTGAGACTCTTATCTCGCTGGCTATGTCAATGATTTGATCCACCACCATGAAACTTTCTAATAAATTCCTCATCAAAACCATCATACGCTACTTCCTCTATGGGGATGGTGGCAAGTGTAGTTGAACCAAACCGACATTTGCTCACACCCCTAATTTCCACTAAATTTTTTTTTTCCAATTTACTATTGATCATATTAAAAAGATTTTATAGTTTTTGTAACAGAAATACTCTATAACATTATTACAAGGGAGGGGAAAATACAAATCGAACCAAAATACTGAAATTTAGTAAGGAGAGCACAAATTGAGGTTGGTTTATATTGGTTTATATTATCACTATCATATGGAATTGAGGTTGGTTTAGATTATTATTTGACTAATGCAAACATGTATATTCTCTTTTTGACTTTTTGACTAAATGAATAGATCAGTGCCTGCAAGCAATTGCTACTTTATAGCTGCCGGCTCCTCTCTCTCTCTCTCTGCATTTATTTCGTTAACATTCTTTTCCTTTTTACCAACTTAAGAATTCACTTCTTCAGTACACGGTTGGAAAATAATTAATGAAGAATGATTCTCGTATACCAAGGCTTGTTCAAAGTCTCCATCTCTATGTTCCATTTTTTCTTTTTTCTTTTTTTTTTTTTTTTTTTTTTGTCAAGTGTGATTTTAAAAAGGTGAATGAAAAGAATATACAGATTAATTATAGTAGACTGTTAATTTTAGAAGCTTTTGTAATTCAAGATGCACCGAAATTAATCAAAGGGAAAGAATGGATGAATTGCATTATAGAGACGGATTCGAAAGCTGTGGTGGAGTCTATTAATGGGAGTCAACGAATACAACATCAAGTTTTGGATATTATTAGTGACATACGGAATTTGCTTAATTATAATCACAATATTACTTGTTTTTTGTACCTAGAGTTTGTAATAGCTTGTCTCATAATTTGGCTAGATCTGCCTTTGATGTAGACTTTGTTAATAATAGGTGGGCACAGTAAAAACTTCTCTATCAATGTAATTTTTAACTATATCATTAATAAAAATATATACTTCCTCTGTTTAAAAAAAAAAAAAAAAAAGAAAAGAATATAAAGATTGCACGGTTACTTAGCACAAATGGCTTGAGTAATTCACTTCACTGACTAAACCAACCGTTTGATGGTGGTGATAATTTGTAATTTGTGATTGATGATAAATACTATTAGAAGTGTATAAAATCGGTTTTCATTCGGGAAATCCGGTTCCCAATTTTTTGACTTTTCATCCATTTTAATATTTTATTTATTAAATATAATATTTCAGTCGGTTTCTTAAACATAACAACTTTCAATATTTGTTTTCATATTTAAAAAGCAAAATATAAGGTCGGGTCTATTGGTGGGACCCGATTTTGTACTCCTAATAAATATAATAGTAATAGCTTTTAATTGTGTTTGAATTTTCTAATGAATTATAATTATAAATTAGTTTAGAATAAAATTGAAGCGAAATTTATAAGTTTTCCGATAATTGGTATAACTCTGTTTAAAAATAGGATATAAGGATGCTAGAAAAATGACATTTTATTTATTATAATAGTTATTTTTATTCTAGAAAAATAACTCTTCATGTTGGACTACTATGTAAATTTTAAAATATTTACATTTTTACCTAAATTGTTTTTTTTTTCCTTTTAATTTATAAATCCTGCAACTCCAATTTTATATTTTAACAAAAACCCACTAGTAAATCAAATTTATATAATAAAAGCTGAAAATAAAATTCCATTAAAAATAATTATATATACATATAATAAGAATATACCAAGGCTGGTTCAAAGTCTCCATCCGTATGTTGCAATTTTTTTAATGGGATTTTAAAAAGGAGGATGAAAATACGAGGATTGCACTAACTTTAGCTTAAATGGTTTGAGATAATTTGTAATTTGTAATTGATGATGAATATAATTGTAATGGCTTGTCTTGGTGTTTGAATTTTGTAATGAATAATAATTGTAATTGAGTTTAGAATAAAACTGAAATGAAATTTATAAGCTCTCCGATAATTTGTAATTGGTATAATATATATATATATATATATTACTGGGTAGTTTCGATTCTCGTTCTTGCTAAGCAATAGAACCAAAATGGAAATGGAATAAATAAATAACCATATGAAAATACTTAGTTCATTGAATTGTTAAATTTAGAAATAATTGTCAAATATAGAGATAATTCTAAATTTTAATCATATAATTTTTTTAGTTGTTTTTTCACATTTTTCAATAAATTATTATCAAATTTTCAGTTGTATACGTGGACGGAAAACTCCAAAAAACTAGAGTTATTGAAGTGTCCATTCTTCAACTCCTTATTATTAAAAAAAAAAAAAGTCCAACCTTTCATTTTAAGTATCGATAAGGGATTTGTGATTGTGAACGGATTTAATATATTGGAATGCCAGAAAAATGACATGTCAAAAGTCTATCTATTCTATGCCATGTAACTCTCCACGTTAACACTGCCATGTAGATTTAAAAAATTGTACATTTTTACCTATTTTTTTTTTCCTTTCAAATTTTTGAAAATTTTTTTCAAATCCTACAACTCCAAATTTATATTTTAACGAAAACCCACTACTAAATCAAATTTGTATAATAAAAGCTAAAAGTAAAATTCTACTAGTATTATTTAAAAACATGCTCAAATGAAAATTCCATTTAAAATAATATATAATGAGAATAAGAATATGAGAATAAACTTGGAAATAATTAATAAATTACATAATTAATTCCATCAACATGTGTATTTAAAAACTAATAAAAGAAATTTCTTTCACATATCATTCATCTAAATTTGTTGATATAAATACCAAAATAAATTCAATTTGATTTGTTTAAAATGCAGGTCGCAATCCAAATTTGTTGATATAACAAATTTTTGACATATATCCTTTTTTCGGCATTCCAATATTTCAAATTAAGTTTCAGTCCCTTATTGACACCAGAATGAAAAGTTGGAAATTTTTTTTTTTTTTTAAGAATTAAAGAATTGGCACTACACTAAATCTACCCTCAAAAGTTGGGTATCGTAACTGAAATTCAAATATCCAAAACATATACAAAAAGTGCGGATGGGAGGAGGATTGCCAAAAATAACCCTTTTATTTTTAATTTTTGATAGTAATTATAGATTTATTAAATTACTGAATTAATCAATTAATAATAACAATCCCAATATTATTAGTATTAAAAATGTATCCTAATTAGATATTAGTATTTGTATTATATTCTAATTTACTATTATTATTAATAATGTATTATAATTAAGAATCAGTATTAATATTAGTATTGTATTATAATTAAATTAATTTTAATTAATTAATTAATTTTTTGATGAAAATTAATTAATTAATAATCCTTTTTCACTTTTTTTTTGGTACATTCCTTTTTTTTTTAAACAAATCAAATTGAATTTATTTATGTCCGATCAGTAGCACTTTTTTGGTAAGCTTAGAACAACTTCGGCTACCTTTATTGAGTATGATGTTTTGAGTCCCACCAAACGTGTCAAAAAAATATTGTTTGCTTGGTTTTTGCCTGGCGTGGCTAAGCGCTTCAAGCTTTGGCTGGCTTATAACAAATCAAATTGGACAATTTTATGGGCAAAGGACATAAATAATCCATTTCAAGGTTTTAAAACTCACAAATAGCCCCTTATGTTACTGATTGGACAATTAATAATCAGAAATGCTACTGATATAAATACCAAAAACAAATCAAATTGTCCAATCAGTAGCACCTTTTTGGTAAGCTTAGAACAACTTCGGCTACCTTTATTGAGTAGGATGTTTTGAGTCCCACTAAGCGTGTCAAAAAATATTGTTTGCTTGCTTTTTGCCTGGCGTGGCTAAGCGCTTCAAGCTTTGGTTGGCTTATAGCTTGATTATGTACTTGTGCAAGCGTGCCAGGTGTGTGAGTATACCAATTGTGAAATTTGCGTTGCATCTTGAATTCTTGGATTGTAGACTGAATTCATGAAAAATGCTTCACCAAAGTTTCCAAAGAAGAAGATTTTTTTTTTTTGGTGAATTATATTTTGATTAACACAATTTGTGTGGTTTTTATTTCCTCTATGATTAGATCAACCCGAAGAAGAAGTTAACACCAAAAAATCTTGAAATTTGATTTTAAAGTCGACATAAACAAGTGATTAAAAAAAAATAAAACTCTCCCTTAACAGAAGCTCTTTCATGGTGGTTAGGGCTGCCGTCGTCCCTTTTTGGCCGGCGGTAGCCCAAATCCTTCTTCTTTTCTTGCTTTTTTTTCTTAGTTTTCTTCAGATCTATGTTGTTTAACAACTTTAACACCTTGGTGTTCGTCGGCTCGAGACTTTTGGAGCTTGAAGAGGGGGAAAACTTCAGATCTAGAAATCTGTTAGTCAGATCTACTCGGATTCTTATAAATCTGTCGATGGCTAGCCTTAGATTGGATTCTTCTCCCATTTGTTTCCACGGATGAGCATTAATGGAGTTAAAGCTGGCTGTGTTCCTTTTTTTTTTGTCTATTGATTAGTGTTTATTTTGTCTATTGATTAGTGTTTATTTTGCCTCTGTGCAATCTTATTTTGCCTTTATGCAATTTCTAGGATTCATCCCTTTTTTTTTTTTGTTCATCTTTTTTTATTTTAGTCCTTGTAATTTTCTACTTGTCCCAAATATCTAGATGTGCTAGTAATCTGTTTTACAGTTTTTGGATAGGCAGTCTTCCCGACAATTGCTGTAATTCTGATTCATTTCTCTCGTAATAAAATTACGACAAGGATATTTTTATCCTTTATCAAAAAAAAAAAAAAAAATTGTAATCCAGATACAACACCATAGGACACTTGATCATGCAAGGATGAAAGTGAACTAAAAATTGTAAACACATAGATACAATGAGACAAAGAGTATGCAAATTGTATTAAATGAAAGTTTGGTTTGATTTGATTTGAGTAATATATTGCGTTAACTTGATATTGTTGTTTGATGTCTTTCTGTGTTTCTTTCTTCTGCTTTTATAATCTCTTGCTAGCAATAGTTACTCTAGAGTGCCATGTCTTCACATCTAAGCCATTACTCCAGAGGCAACCACATGTCTTCACATCTAAGCCATTACTCCAAAGGCAACCAACACGTTGGAAAATGGTCGCTCCACTCCCCATTTGTGCGTAAGAGCTGCTTCCCTTCTTGACCAAGTAATTCTTTGTACACACTTCGTTTATCTTCTTAAGGCCCTAATCTAACCCTAAGCCTAATGGTAAAAATAAAATTAAATCAAGGCCTGTTTACAATTAAACCTATCATATAAACCCAAAACCTAATTAACTCAAACCAAAATGTTGAATCAAACCCAAAAATTATAATTATGGGTGAAACAAATTTTAATTCTATTAGTATTAATAATATGAGGGAAAATTCTCCTAATTTGACTAAAATTTGCCAAATTGTTTTACTAGAAAAGTGAGCTTATTATCTTAAGGGATATCATACAATCGGTCCCTCACTTTTCAATCTTTATTGTTTTGGGGGAAAAACTAAAAAGGTTTCTCAATTTTTATTAAAAGGAGGTTTCTCAACTTTTGAAATAGAATCATATCAATAGTTGAAAGAAATTTTACAATGAATAGAAGCTGAAGGACCTTGTGCCACATTAGATAGAAATGCTACTGATTGGACAATTTTATGGGCAAAGGACATAAATAATCCATTTCAAGGTTTTAAAACTCACAAATAGTCCCTTATGTTTTGAAGCTAAAAAAAAAACTCCTTTTTAACAAATAGAGATAAAAATAGCTCCTTATAAAAAAAAAAAATTCACTGATAATTCATATTATGTTAATAAAATGTTCCCAAATTGTTCGAAAATTGTTCATGATCTGTTCATATTCTGTTTATAAAATTTTCACAAATTATTCATAGCATGTTCATATTCTATTCATAAAATTTTTACATAAAAAGGAGCTATATTTTTTTGTCTAAAAACATAAAAAAGGACTATTTTTAAGTTAAAAAAACCTGAAAATGATTATGTATGTCCAAATTCTTAAAAAGTGACTATATAAAAGTTTTACCCAATTTTATCATCAATCTTATTTTCACACTCAGTTACAAGCCCATTAACTGAGATCAATTTGTTATTGGGCCTCTCTTCATAACGTTTCTTCATTTATTGAGAAACCATTATTTTTTCGTTTATGCTTGACTTCATCACAGTTTGAGTTTGGAATTAAGTTTTGAGATTGAGCCAAGCTATAATCTTAGGGTCGAGACGTACTTATCCTAGTGGTAGGCAAGCTCACTTAAGAACGCGAAGTCCTGAATTCGACACCCTATTTCTTCATCCGCTGTATTTGTGCAAAAAAAAAAAGCGCTATACAATCTCGAGAAATTGCTCTTGATTTAGAATTAGCTATAGAATTTTAGCAATGAGAGACTTATAGGTTCCAATTCAAGTTTGAATCCTCTCTCTCTTCCTCCTCCCATCGTAAGAATTAGATCAATCTTGTTTAATCCAAAGCATAAAACCAGTCTAGTTATTAAAGAATTCAAAGGCACTAGATGTATTTTCCCCAAAACTTAAAATTACGGGTACTAAAAGGAATTAACTTTTACATAATTAATTGTAGGAAAAAATAGCTCCAGTTATATTAATCAATTAAAAGTTAATTACTTTTACGTAATTAATCGTATTTGCACACTCAGTTACAAGCCCATTAAAATTATGGGTATTAAAAGAAAGTAACTTTTACATAATTAAAGTAAACTTGTACATAATTAATGAGTTGAATAGCAAATAAGTTTTACTTGTGAATTTATTACTGGAACTGATATTTTGATTAACATACTTAAATTTAATGGACAAATATGGACACCTTAACTTAGTCATAAACAGTAATTAATTATCAGCTCAGCTAGGGAATGATTGAAAAATCTGCCTCGCTTCTTCTGTTTTTTTTTTTTTATTTGAATTGATTTTCGTTTCTGATTTGAATGAGATTTTATTGAAAGCTTAACAGCTTATCACATTTCTGGCAAAAGAAACACAAGAAGCATCGTACAAAAGTAACATTGATAAATCTGTACGTGGCTTCTGCAGTTTACTATTAGTTTTTAATTGCATATGGATAGTTTAATTATCATTTCGGAAATGAAAGAGTAATAGTAATAGTAATTTGGTATGTGCTTTTGGCAAAAAAAAAATAACGTTGCTTGGTGATAAAGTAGCTTTAATATTGATAAAGTGTTAGCAACATACATTGTTATGCAAGTATCCATCTTATTAGTGATGCTTAATTAATTATTTTGA
>CATIWJ010106185.1:0-34138 GCA_949640765.1 Croton laevigatus
TTTTGTAATTGTTTATTATTATTTTTTTATTGGTATTGGTGAAAAAGTAAGTTTTTTAAAGGGTTAGTAATTGTTTATTATTATTTCTGTATTGGTATTGGTGAAAAGTGAGTTTGTATTGGTATTGGTGAAATAGTGAATATAAAGAAATGAAAAAAAAACAGAGGTAGTATAATGAAAAACTCATGTATACTGTAAAAAAAAAAAAGGTTACAAATGTATGCGTAAAAGCTTGCTTGTACAGTGTATTCCCTCCATTTTATTTTAAGTGTTTTTACATAAATGATTAATTTCTACGGATTTCATAAAATCTAAAACAAATTTACTTTAATACTCTTCTCTTTACTAACCAAATTTGAAAAATAAAATGTTAAAATTTTTGTAGATAGCATATAAATAAGAATAATATAGGAAAAAAAATATTAATTAAACATACTAAGACACCTAAAGTGGAAAAAAAAATTACAACATGAACAAATGGAATATAAAAACAAAAACTTGTGCTGTGTGAACCCAAGGGGGTTGGCCTGGTGGTGATGTAATATCACTAAAGACCAAAGGTCCTAAATTTAAATCTTCTGGAGGGTAACTAAAGGGAAAAAAAAAAAAAAACTTGTGCTGTGTGTTTAGCACAATGGTGTCGAACAGAGCACAATTGTGTCGTAGTATATATAACTAGATTTTAGCATTTCACGCACAATTATATTGACTTAAGGGAGGAGAACCGTAGGTGAAAGAAGAAGAGAATCCCTTCACAATTTCACAAGTTTTTCAATAAAGTGTATACGGATTTTTGCTAGAAAATCATTTTGTTGCTTTCTTTGATTGATATGGAGAGAAAATCAAGTTAGAATTCATGAGTAAAATTTGATAAATCTAGAATTTGTATTGAAAGAAGACGATTAAATGGAGTAATATTTGATGAGTTGGTGATAACTTATACTACCTCCGTTTTCATGATTTGTTTATATTTCCGTTTTTGGGTATTTTTGTGGGTTGTTTACATTTCAATTTATAGTAAATTTTGTAATTGTTTATTATTATTTTTTTATTGGTATTTGTGAAAAAGTAAGTTTTTAAAGGGTTAGTAATTATTTATTATTATTTCTGTATTGGTATTAGTAAAAAGTAGGTTTGTATTGGTATTGGTGGAATAGTGAATGTAAAGAAATAAAAAAAACAGAGGTAGTAGTAACTATTGAAGCCGAGTTAATAAGATTTAAATTAAGTCTCTTTAAAAACTTTGATTTCCTTTCTCAAAATTTGCAATTTGTGTTGGAGATCGAAAATAAAGATGAAGAAATCAAAGGAACTTCTTTTTTCCTTTTATTTCTATTCACTTCCTGACCTTTGTGATGACTTTTATCCAAACATACTTAAGATGGAGTGGTGATTGATTTCCAATTTTATAAGATAGAAGATATTACTTCATTTCCTTTGAATGATAATCCACAGCTCATATGCTATACATAACATACTTTTTTTTAAATATTTTATTGTATACAAGTAGAAGTACTGCTTCTTCATGCATTAAATTTGATGATCAGCTTCACATCTCTGAGAATAAACTAATGTTCTCTGTCACTATATTTTACATTCTGAGACAGAGTTTTGTCCTAAAGCTCATAAGTCATCCCTACTTTTAGCAAACGCTTCTGAGGAATATCAAACACCTTCTCACTTTGTCTCAAATTTCTTTTCAAGAAACTATATGCATAATCTATCAATATCTTCTTACCTACATTGGCTCCTTTCCCTGCTACTACCTCATTTTCCCCTATAAAATGAACTATGCCGTCGCACCATGCTTTGTCTATAGTGTCAATCTGTCTATCCACATTTTCTGCATTATTTACTTCCTTTCCACTTTTGTTTTCATCAATTCCTTCATTTTCATCATCCAATTCTTCAGCAACCTTGCCAGTCTCATCGTTGTTACCTACAATTGCCTGACTCAGCCAATAATCCTCTTTGATGAACTCTTTCAGTTTTTCAATCAGTAGTCTCTCAAATGGCTCCTCTTCATTGTCTCGCACATCCTTGTAACCATATCTGGCGACACACCTGAACACGTTTAGCTCCCTTGGTTCCACTTTGCGGAAAAGAAAACGTTCTTCTAGTGGAACTTTTCCAATAGGAAGCGATTTGATGGAGACGAAAACAAGAACTGAATGAAGCGCAGGCACATTGGCTATGTATTGTCTGAATATTGGTGGAATGCCATGAACAAGCTCAGAATAAAACATGGCCAGTCCGGGAAGTCTTTTGTAGTTAGCTTCATTAGTTATGATCTCCTTCAGCATGTCTGGTGAAATCTTGTTTTCCAGCTCATAATAGTACTTCCTCCTGTACACATCATTCCATACATACATTATAGCCATTAGAACTGCCGCGAATGCTAATGGTAAATACCCTCCTTGATCGAATTTGTAGAGAACTGCGCTTAAGTATGCAAGCTCCACAACTCCAATGGTCATCACGTAAGCGATTGTGAAAAGAATGTTGGTTTTCCAAATCATTAACATGATTAATACCAGAAGGGATGATGTCAGTGTCATTACAAACACCACCGCGATTCCTACATGTCAAAAATTAATTAGCAGATGATAAATAACAACACTTCCAATTAATAGATGTTAAAAAATTGTTCTTATAAGCTTATTAGTACCATATGCATTGCCAATATTGGTAGTATCCCTGAAACCAAGAGTAACTCCTACACAAGCAAGCATAAGAAGGTAATTGATTTCAGGAATGTAGACTTGTCCATGGTATTTAGTGGATGTATGCACAATTTTCACACGAGGGAAGCATCCGAGCGACAAGGATTGCTGGATTATGGAAAATGTCCCTGAAATCATAGCTTGGCTTGCAATAATTGAAGCGGAAACAGCCACCACAAACATTGGCCAGTAAAGGGATTCTGGGGGGGAAGCAGAAAACATTGTCTCATCAGTCATCAGAACAGTTAGCGAATCTTAAGAAACTTGAGAAACAAATAACAAATTAAGACAAAAACCTGGTATGGACTTATAAAATGCCGCAGAGACAAGATCACTGTGCTTTCTCAGAAAAGCAGCTTGTCCAGCATATGCACATAGTAAAGCAGGGTAGGTTACAGTACACATGCTTATTTGTATAGATCGAACAGTGAAATGACCAACATCTGCAAATAATGCTTCAGTTCCTGCAATTTTTGCCACAGATTGTTACTAAGATTTGAATTAAATGTTGAATTGGATATTGGGAAGAAAACAGGAAATAAGTAACCTGTAATAGAAAGTACAACGCCTCCTAAGGAAATCCATGCATCCTTTTTGTTCCTCTTGAAATAATCTACAATGTATTTTGGGTTTAAGGCTTTGATAACCGCAGGATCATGTTTGAAGAAATTGTAAACTCCGATGCAACCAATCATTAGGAACCAAACGCAAATTATTGGAGCAAAAGTGTAGCCCACTTTATCAGTTCCAAATCTTTGAGCCATGAACAGGCAAATCAATATAAATACTGATATCCAAACAATCATGTCTGTACCATCCAAAACAATTAGTTTCTGTCAGTTGCTTCATTTAATTAATGCACAGATTAATTAAAACATGCTAAGATAATTTCAGCTAAATCTGCGGCTTTGTGCATGCGTGGATTGAACATTATTCATTGAGATGCGCATGCTTGGAAAATACTAGTACTAGTAGAAATTTAGAAGTGTAGAAAAGGGATTTTTGTTAACGTACCGTCGGTCATATTTGACGTGGCTTGTTTGATCCCTCCCACCGCTGATAAAACTGCAACAAATTTGGAGTAAAATGCATCTGTCAGTCAAACTTAGCACACAGCACACACTTACATATACATTGTTGGCGCTTAAATTCCAAAGGTAAATGGACATATTGAACCTCGGGACCACCTAGATAGAAAGATAGTACGAGAAACAGCCTACCATTTAGACCAAACAAACCATGCCATGCAACCAAAAATTGTGCCTCGTGTTGCAAATTTCAGTAAAAGTGATATCATGGCTGAAGTCACCATGACTAAAATCTTTTCATTAGTAGTAGTTTTTTTTTTCCCCTCCGAGTGACATTTTTTCATTTGCAGAGAGTTTTAAAAGACTAAAACTTACACTTTTGACTAGACAACAAAGAACGTACAGCTCTTCATTTATTAAAAATGTCAAATTGGTGACGACATATTGTTATTGTTGAGAACGATCGGACAAGTAGACCTCCCATTGTGATGGACCAATAAGTTGAAATTAAAGTATCTTCATGACTCAATTCAAATAATTGGATCTAATTACTGAAAAAAAAAGGTAAGAGTTTGGTAGAAACCTGAAATGCAAGGAGTAAGGACTCCATCGCCCATAACCATGGAAGTGCCGAGCATGGTGGCGAAGAGCAAAAAGTACTTGGCAAATGGACTATTCTCCAGCTTTGTTTTCAGCTTTGTTGCTCTACGTAAACGCCTGCTTGGCAATTCCAGCTGGAAATTGGACACGTCCCTATCCTCAGCTTGTTGACTTGGGATTAGACCCACTTTAGCATATCGACATATTAACGAGTACAAAGCAAATGTCCCTCCTGTAAAATTCAATTAACGCCCATCTCAATATTTGCATCTGAATCGTCGAATTCCTACAAACTAGACCATATGTATTAATAATTGCTAGCTCAATTTTATTTTATTTTTTTAATATTTGATTTCCTTTGTTGGTTTTACTTTTACTGGCTTCTTTTTTCTCCATATTGATGTAACGGTTGAGCATTTATTCTAAACAATGATTATGATTTAATCTAATTTTGGCCAATTCTATATATTAGTTTAACTCGCTATTGCATATTCATAATCAAATGAATCACGGCACCTTCTAGTCTTTACTTCCTCAGTTCACACTAAAATAAAAGTTATGTTTATATTATGATTATTGGAATATTTGACGAAGGAAATTATTAAGAAATTACCATTTGGGTTTACAAAATTATTAAACAGATTTTAGTGTCATAAAGTATTGCATAGAGCCATTGACTGGACCACAGAAAAAAAACAAAACAAAAGCACTTTGGACTACCAAACCCACATGTGACGTTTTGTAAATGAACAATCTGTCAGCTTCTAAAGAAGTTAATATAATTACAAGAATCTAAATGACAATTAATATTAAATGAAGTTTTCGACGTCTACTTCAAATTAGTTTTATTATTTTTTTCGAGATTAGTCTCCCCACAGATTAGCAAGATCAGATCACCATTTAACGAATAGAATAATTCTCAGTTTGTCTTACACCTTAATCTCAATATATAATCTATATTGAATTAATTTTTTCTTTTGTTATTCATACGGTAGTTTTCTTATATCATTCAAAAGAAAAGAAGAATTTTTATTAGAAGAATTTATTATTTCGCCTCTTATGTTTGGTTAATTACTATTTAATCGTTACTTTTAATTATTTTTAAGTTTCAAACTTTTGGCACTATATTGTGATTCTTTCCTTTTTAAAATTATTCTTGAAATGTTTCTCAGTTTGTTAGAATATTTTTAAAAAATTTAACGGAATATTTCAAGAATATTATTATGAAATTATGTAATATAATATTATAAAACGTTAAGAATTTTTAATAATTATATCAAAAATGAATAGCTAAATAGAAATATAAAAAGAAAGGTAAATAGTAATATAAAATGAAAATAGTAAATTTTCCTTTTCATTATTGGAAAAAAAAAAAATTATAATATTATTTTTCAGCCGAAATTAAGCCTTTGTTGACAAACTGTACAACGTGCCCAAGTCCAATGTATGAAATATATGAGTTTCAAAAAAAAAATTATGAAACTAAACATTTTAATTAAACAAAAATCAAAATAAATTGAGATTTGTACCAAAAATTATTAATTAAATTCGGCAACAGACACAAGATTCCAAACTCACAATATTGAAAAAAATATTCCGAACTTAGAAGTTGATCAGTTATATTATTTTTTAAAAAATTTTGGTTGTTTTGAAAAATAAAAAAAATTCTGTAAAAAGAAAACTGAATATATAAAAAATAGGATTAACGTAGGAATTAATTACCATCGCCGTTATCGTTGGCACGCAAGACTATCATGACGTACTTGGTGAGAGGAATGAGGGTGATGGTATAGAAAATCAAAGAAAGAACACCTATTATATCATCGTTATATCGAATTCCGTTAGGGAAGGTGCTGGAGTACACGTACAACGGCGACGTTCCGATGTCTCCATACACTACACCTATACTTTGGAATGCCAGGTGCAAGATCACTGACCAACTCGCCGCCTGAAGATAAAAAATAAATTCAAAATAAAGCACAAGTTAGCAATAATTTATAGCCCTCAGTTCCTCGAAGCCACCGCGTAAAACAGCGGCCTTAAAAATAACAACGACAACAAAATAGGATATATATAGTATTGGACCTTAGAAGCGTGGACTCCATGACCAGGAAATTTACGAGATTCGATTTCCAAAGAGTCAGCTCGGCGTAATTTCTGCCATGAAAGTTTCTTCCCGTTGAGAGACTTGGGAATCGTATGATCATCGTGGCGGTTATCTTCATTAATAATGGTGTTTTGTTGCAGGGTGCTATTATTTTGAAGATCAGACATTTCTATAATAGGTTTGTTTGATATGGGAGTATAGGTAAGAGATGGAGGTCTGGGGAGTCGGGTTCCTCTCCTAGAGATTGTGAAGGAATGGTTATTTATAGAGAAAGAACAAAGGAAGAGAGTGTGAATTTGGAAGGAAACATCAGACAGTGCTTTTTTTATTTTGAAAATGTGAATAATAAAAGTATAAAATACACAACGAGAGGTCCGAGAGTAGGATGTGGATGTGTGATGTGCAGTGGTCCACTTTCTGATGTTAATTTCCTCGCTTTTTCCTAATCTTTTAATTTGATTACCCCTTTTGCTTGTTAAT
The DNA here is from genome assembly GCA_949640765.1 of Croton laevigatus. NCBI lineage: Eukaryota > Viridiplantae > Streptophyta > Magnoliopsida > Malpighiales > Euphorbiaceae > Croton > Croton laevigatus. Next base: position 6,939 of record CATIWJ010106185.1, read on the forward strand.
TTAATTAATGAAACTTTAATTAATTTGTTACTATCTTTGTGTTTTTTATTAATATAAAAAAATCAACTTTTCATCAATAAAAAAAAATAATTAAAATAACAAATTATTAACTATTTACAAAACTTACTGTAAAAAATTGAAAAATACATCTAAAAAAGAAAATGTAAACAAATGAAAAAATCGGACACGAATATAATAAATTTTTCTTATCCAATTGAATTATATAAAATAAAATTTCGTCACCGTTCTAGTTTGATCGTTCTCCATTCTACAAAGATTGATCGTGTGAAAAGTCTCAACTTTAATTTTTTGAACCACAACCACACATGGTTACATTCGTTCTCAATACACAGTATTAAGAGTTTGGAATATCGTATATCATTTGATATGGTTTATCTATTAACGATTGAACTTTATAAAATAAAATTTAGGTGGTTTTAATTATTGATTGGTACAAATTTAATAGATGGAGGTATCATATTTCTATTCATGTGTGCATATTGTTTGTATTATTGAAGTTATTTTAAGAAAGAAAGAAGTTTGGAGATGGATGAGCAAAGAGTATACCTAAAGTAGTTGCTTTTGCTTAGGTGAATTCAAATAGTGTTCTAAATTTTCAAAACAATAATTCGGGTATATAATGTGTATTTTATTCCATGCTAGATGATGCATAGCTGGGCTTCATATACCTTCGTAAAATAAAACATTAAATATTTATAAATTGTTGCCTCCATTAAGTATTCAAGTTAGATGGCGCTTTTTTTTTCCCCCTTTTAATGCAAATGTTGGAGATCACCATCTGAGAATTTGAGAACTCCAAATTTTTTAATTTTAATGTTTTTTCAAATTATATGTGGATCTTCTGTACTTAGTATTGAAATCAATTACAGTTCGTAAAATTTAATTTTATATTATAAATTTAATATAAAATAATTTATATTATTAAATTTATAGACATATAAAATTTATAGCACATAATCCAAATTTTATAAATTGTAACCTATTAAAATTGATCTCATAAATTAATATAAACAATTTTTTTCGTGATTTGAAGAAAAAATTTTTCTTAATGAGAGACATGCAGCCTTATTATTATTATTTTTTTTTTTGAATAAAAGATCATATTTTCAATTGCATAATAACATAGTACAATAACGAAATATTATCAGTAGGTGATAATAATTATTTTTACGTAGTCCAAGTTAATTTCACCTTTAGGTCATGACTCAAGAGTATTAAGGCTATAATGATATAAAAGATTCTTTTCGACAGGGTGAGGATAGAAAAATTTGAGCTATGAGTTACTGGATTAATTTAATTTCAATAGACACTCAGATCCGATATCATAGTATCTGCCTCTTTAAATTAATCAAAACTATTTGATTTAAATTAAACTAACAATATACTGCAGTGGAAAGTGTGATAATTTTTTTTTAAAAATAATTGATTAATCAGAATTCTGATATAGGTTAAAAAAAAATTGAAACTCCAATGTAATGGGAGATTGCTTCACGGGTGGACTTGCTTTTTACCGATTTTGAAAAGAATTTTTACAGAGGAATCATGTGGTACCCAATAATATATGCTCTCTTCCTTTTACTTTGAGTTTCAGTTTTCATATATTTTATTATGTCACATTTAAAATTTTCATTATTCATCCATATTTATTTATTGTGCACGGAAGAATGAACTCAGCAAATTTTATGAAATTTATTTACTACTTAAAAGCGACTCTAAATTTAGGAAAATACTTACGGGTGCATGCGCTACTTTCCTCAGAAATAACAGTAGTAAAGTAAAAAAGGTGTAGTCGGAATGCCTTTATATTTTTTTTTCATGTTTTTATATTATTCTTTTTTTCCTCTCTCTGAAAAATAATAATGCCCTCATTTCAACTTTAATGTATACTCACTTTATCCACAACTAAGTATCTCCCATAATATTCTTAACCTTATGTTTGGATGGGGTGGAACGGTAAGAGATAATAAGAAAGTAGAAGGATAAAGAGGTATACATTAAAAAATTAGTTATGTTTGGAAAGATGTTAGTTTATCCTCCTTATCTCTATTTACACCAGGGGTAAGAAGCTTTGGAGGGTAAAAGTGAGTAAAGTTTACCCCTCTTTACCTTTATGTACCATTGTGTAATCTTTTCTCAAACAGAGATAAGGATAAAGGTACTTTTTTTTACTGTTACTTACTCCTACTTATCCTCAAATCAAATAAAATAAATGTGTTTAATTAAAATTTCTTATATTTTAAATTAACAAAATAATTTTAAAAACATAATCAATTTAAATAATAGTATTATTTACTTTGATATCTTACTATTAGGTAGATAAATTAATAAATAATATGCAAATGCGAAAGATATATTTATTTTTGGATGAAGAGGATATATTGTGTAATGAAAATTCGATTATAAGGAAGATTATTTTTAGAAAAAAGAATTGAAGGGAAGGTATATAATTTTGGAAGTGGTTGGGCCTAGTAAAATTGATAAACAACTTACTCTCATGTCTAAATAGATAGAGTTCGAATTTTTTCTTCATATCAAGAGTATGTGAATAACATCTATGTTACAATATATATATAATTTTAGAATTTCGTTTGCAATTTTATTGTAAATTTATTATTGTTGAAGATACATTTATGCTTGTTTAAAGTCGTACGTGCATTATAAGTTTATTTTGCTTTCGACTTCATTATTTTTCAAAGAAACAAACAAGTCATTTTGCATTGAAAAAAGCAAAATAGAAAATAATGGTGCAAGGGTGTAAAGTTACTGTACAAAAATACTCCTTATTTTATTTTACATCTTAAAATACAGCTTTCCAAACAAGCCCTTAGAAGGAATAAACGTGAAAGATTCCGTCACTGCCCTCACGTGTGCAGTGTGATTTTCAAATTCGGTGGCTGAAAGAGTATGCTAAACTTACTCGCGTTGTACAGAAGTCCATGTACTGATGTGCCACTTGGAGTCTTCATCGCCTGCCAAACCACCAGAAAGCAATCTGGAAATGTTGGTGGCAACGTGTCGGTCTTCGTAATGACTACGGCTACGTGGAATCTTTCAAGGTATCCAGCAATGCCATTCTTTAACCGGCGAAGTGTTTGGGAATTGGGATAAAAAGCTCAACTTCCTTCAATTTTAATTTTCATCAATTTACTAGTCTTAGGGCACTTGGGATAATTAACGTGAGTTTATGGTAAAAAAAAAAAAAAAACTTATAAATGACATGTGACCGCTATTTAACTTCTTTTTTTTAAGGTTTATCTAACTTCGAATTGATGTTACAACATGTCTAATTGCCAAATAAACAGCAAATTTAAATATATAATTTTTTTTTATAGAATAAGCATCTAAAAACTTTTACTAACAAACTTTTAAATAAGTACTGATAAAGAAGATAGTGAATTGAATACTAAAAAATTGAAAAAAAAAAAATATAAGAACTCACTAAACTTCTGACATAAAAGGAAATAAAAAGTCTAAGTTGTAGTAATTTGGTTCAAACATAAGCATATCTAAATCACAATAAATCAAATAGAAAAGATAAATAAAGTAGAATTGTGCCCCAATCACTGGGGTAGGAATTTGTCAAATATTCAATGAATCACCACACCAGCTTGTTTTCTCCATTTGAAGTATATACCCACAAACATTTTTCTTTTTCTTTTTCTTTTATGAATTAGTTATTAATAGTCACGTGTTGCGTGCATGGACCTGGAAAGGCACCTTCACAGAAGGCGGCTAAAGTCAAAGCAGTTGACTAATAAGCCCACACGTCGGTACAATCAAAAGTGTGTTTAATCATAATTAACCAGAAGGTTCAGATGAAACCGTTAATTTTTAAAAATCATGAAATTCGATTAATTAGAGAAAAAATTTCGTTAAAAAATATTTTTACTCGTTAATTTGTAAAATATTTTTTAAAATTCTTTAATTTGCAAAACTTTTGTTAAGGAAAAAATTTTCTCCAAATTTAAAAAAAAAAATTCCTCGAACTAACGTATTAAACATTTAAGTTAATAATACACCAAAATAAACCCTACACAACATCTTCTTTTCTTCAAGCAACAATCTCTCTTTTTCTTTCTTCTTCAATTTCTTCTCTTCTTTCTCTCACTGCTGGCACTGCTCTCTTACCTCCAACGCCGTCCTATCACCACCGAATAGCTAATACCCAGCAACCTCTTTTTCTTCCCCTCCAAAAGTCAGCAACCGCCGAAAGCCAACAACATTTAGTCTTCATTTTACATGTGTCTTACGGTTCATTATATAGATAATGATTGGAAGTTGAGAAAAAAACATAAATTTTACTCCAATTATTAGTCACATGGGTTGAGATATTGGGAGAGAAGTTTGTTGGATTGGGGTATAAAGAAAATCACCACTATAATTATAGATAATACAAGTTCAAATGACACTGCAATTTTATATTTAAAAGATAAAATAGGTATATAGGGTTATATTCTATTAGATTGTGCTCAAATTCACATGAGATGCATTGCGCACATTATTAAATTGATTGTTACAGATGGGTTAGAAGATGTTGACAATACTATTAAAAATGTTAAAAATGCAGAGTGCGTTTTGTTAGACAATCTCCAACTAGATTAAAAACATTCAAAGAGTGTGTTGAAAAAGAATTAATTCAATCGACTCATTTAAGGGACCACTTATTATGTGACAGAGGGAAAACTTAATTAAAATAGTGAAAAATGTTGACATAAATGAATGGAACAATTAATTGAAAAGAGAAGGCTAATTAAACACTTCTGGATGGGACATGAAGAGTTAGAAAGACTCCAAAGAACTAACACTCGAAAAAATTCTCATTTCATGTGGGAGAAAAAATACAAAGGATTACAAGTTTATGGATGGATAGTAATGTCATCAATTGTGGGCTAAAGAAATGATTAGCAATTTGCTATAAGATTGGAATTTGACCAAATTAACGCCTATATTGCTGACTGTTTATATTATGATGGCCAAAAGGAATAAAAGATTTTGTGTGTTTATGGCGAGATGCAATTATTTTGGAACAACAACCAATAGCAAATGGGCAATATGCCATAACTTGAAATTGGATCGTATTCCTTTAGTACAGCAACACATGTAGTATTTTAATACTTTTTAATTGTTTATAATAATAATAGTTATTTTAAAAGTTATTTTATTATATATTACAAAAAAAAAAAAAAATTAGCGGCTACTTCAATTCCCTAACATAGCCTAAATATTATTATTAAAACTATCATTTAATGAAACCTACAAGTTAAATTGCTTATGTTATTTTAAAATTGAAAATTTTTTTTCTCAATTCGGTGTTGTTTTAAAAATGTGATTTTAGGTCTTCTTATAATAAGTCCACAAATCAAAAGAAATGATCTCTGGAAATTATTGAATTTAGAGTATATTATCAATTGTAAGATATAAGATATGTTATGTTCTCAAATGTAAACTTGGAGATATAAAATGAGACATAATGTTATCTGCGTTTTTAATAAGAAATTAAAATGGGTCCAACATGTTTAGAAAATTAAAATTTTATTGGATAAAATTTTAAAAATAAAATTGAAAGCAAGAAATTCATTCTTATAGATTCATATTGAAAAATTAGAAAAGTGATTTTTTAATGGGACGAAAAGTGAATTATTGGTGGTTGGGGTCAATAGAGGTGGTGAGATTTTTACTTTTGAGTCCTAACGAACTGAGTTCAAATCTCTTTATCCACATCTGGGTGTGTGAGTTTATAACTATGTTAAAAAAAAGGGTGAATTATTGAGTTTTTTTTAAAAAAATAAAAAAGTGAGTTATTGAGCATTGGCAAATAAAAATAATAGGAGGGGGAGAAAAAAAAGTCACGGCAGAATATTCTTTTAAGGACTAAAGAATATTAACAAGTGGGGTATATTTTAGTTACATTACCTTTACCATATATTACCATTACCATATGATGCTTTAGAAAAAACTAACAACCGGCAAATCAAGATCAAAATAATTATAATATTAAATGTGTTTTTATAGCTACATATAGGTGTCGCGGAGCTAGGGTGTTGCTGTTCCTTATATGTATACAAGTTTAGAATTAAAAATAGTTACTAATTAGTATGCTTTTAAGTATAATTAGGAGAGATAAAAGTTTAATTTGCTTGTTTGATTTTAAATCTCTAATATTCGGTGAAACTAAAAAGTTGAATGGAAAAAATTACCTTAGAAAAGACCGAATAGTCGATCGCAATATCAAATATTTGTTTGTATGAAATTATTATTTGTACAAACAGATAGTTGTATCTGTAATTCTTTTTAATTATATAATATTTTATATTTCTTAAAAAAAGTATAATTAATTATTTATTTCAGGCTAACACGTAATTAATTAAGGATAAAGGAAGATGGTTTGAGACAACCAAGTCATGTTTGAGAACTACCATATTCACCTTCTTAATTAAGCATTACAATAAGAATGCGGCATTGAGGCGACTTGTGAATATTATATGAACGGATTTCAGCGTTTAATACCTTTCTGTTATTATTTTATTTATGAAATAATCATTTAACGAAATATATTAAAATTAATAACAACTTTTTAATTAATTATATTTATTACTCTCTCAATATACTGTCGTTGTGGATGCTAATTTTTTTTTCTTTAACATAGATACCTTAATTCTTATGAGGAATGCCAATGTTCTATCAATTATACTGGCTTTCGATCATATGGGTGCCACTTATTAGTTGCTTCAACATGTCTCCGCCTACCAAATGCTGCATATTTTGTCTCATCGTATAAACAGCACCAAATCTATTTAAAACATTAGTAACATTTACTGTCAAAATTTTATAATGGATCATAAGACTAGCATATAAAAAAAAAAAAAAAATTAGCATATACATTAAAAATAAGTTAAAAATTATAAAAGTGTTAGTGATAGATATACCAAATTATGAAGTCTTGGATGGATGATAAAGGCACATTTTCTTTTTGAAGAAAAGGACACATATAATTAAAAATAATATTACAAACCAAAAGAGGTAATTGAAAATGTGAGTGAAGTGGGATTTTCATAAATTACAAAACAAGTGGTAACAAGGAATTTGGATTATGCAATTATTTATGATTTAATACAATTTTACAATCAATCAGCTTTGCTTCCATAAATCCATGCATATAGAGCTAAAAAAAATAAGGCGTGGAATTGCATCAAGCCACGTAATGCATTCTGGGTTTTGATTTTGAAGGTGATAGATTTCCTAAATTAATTAAAATTTTAGTATGTATTAATGTTTCATTATTCGTCTATAAAAATGTTATATTGATGTAACTTTTTTTTTTTGGGGGGAATATTCGAGAAAATATTTGAAGTAGAAGAAGATAATCGTTATGTTATAAAAATATAAACCAGAACTTGTAATATTATACAATTTCAGACTTTAATTATTGATTGAGGAAATCCAAGAGACTTGAGAAATCTTTGCTCATTTGAATCCAGTGGCAATTTTCCCATTGCTGCATTTAGAAAATTGAAGGAATAGAGTGGACGAATATAGCTGGACTTTATGATAAAAAAATATAATAAGATGGATTTTGGGCTTTTGGGCCAACACATTGCATTGTTTTGGATCAAAATGCTTCCAAAATAGGTTGAATTTTGACTATTGGAGTATTGAAATGAACCAGTTCGACAAAAAATGAAGGGCGTGTAATTGAAACATTAATTTAATGAAGGCTGAGAGGCTCCTACAAAATGTTTTGTTTCCTTGCTGCAATGGTTGAAGGGCGAAGCATGAAGTGTTATGACTCTGGATGTAGTAAACTATCTAATGTAGATATAAGGTACGATGCAAGGCAGAACAAATCTTGCTTTCAAAACTGAGGACGGGCTGGTTGCTCTACTGCATCTTTAAAATCATGGAGGTTTAAAGGAGATGTTGCCTCTCATGCAGCAGCTCAGAAGTTATGCCTCTGGCAGACATTTTGGTATCAAGTTGGCATTATAGTATAAGTGCAAGGAAATCTATTCTGTTTTTATTAAAGTGTTGCTGTCATGCAAGTTTGCTACACAGTAACTGCCTTTAAACTTCATTTTTTTATGGAGGATACTATTTGTTGTTAGCTATATCTCTTTCCTTCATGTAGCTATTTGGTTCTTCATGTTTCTGTTTTCTCATGTGCATCTTTATGCTGACACCAACTTTAAATAAATTTATCTGATTGTATAATATATTTGTGAAGGGGTGTTGCAATGCTTGCAAGAAATCATTGCAGACCAGTTAGTATGCGGTGCATGCAAGTTTTTGAGTTATTTTTTTCTCATCCCAATTTCTTTCTTTCAAACTTATGTTGCTGTAATTACATATAGAGTTGATAGAGCAAATAAATTATGATTCATAATTTTCCCAAAAGCATTGATTAAATAACCTCATTAAAAGCATTGAAAAGTGGCTTTAAAATTGACATGGATAAAATGTTTGATAATAAGTACAGGTTGCTTATTTGTTGGTGACCATGATTTTATATTTGATTGAATTATTTTGTCACTTTAGTTGGAAGTACCGAAGAAGAATAACATATCTGCTAATAGCAAGCATTGTGTTCTCAAGTAAGAGGCATAAATTAAAAACTCTTCAAGTAAGTAAATAACAGCCCCTCTATAGTGCAAATTTGAAGAAAAGAATATCAAAACTGCTCGATATTCAATTTTTTAGCCAGCTAATATATGGATTTCTCATCCATGTTCTTTAAACTAAAAATTAAAGTTCTGTTTGTGTTTGGATGAATTTGACAGCTACGTAAACATTGTTGTTATTTTTATTTTGGTTCGCCGTAGTGTTTTGGTGTCCTATTTGTTTCACTTGGAATTTCAATCGAAGTAGTTTTTCCTTTTTCCCTGTCTTCCTGAATTTTTCGCAGTAAGTTCCTGAAATATGAAACGCTAATCTACAATAAAAAAAAATAATAAGAACAGTTAAATTAAGCAAAAAACAATGCATTATATGGTACCTGTTGAACTAACCTTCCGAAGAAAAGGAGAAGAAAAGCTAAGAAAACATGTATACACACACACACACACAATAGAATAGAGTTCAAAGGAAATCAGGTAAACATTTTTTTCAGAATATTTCTTTACCTAAATTCCTCTTGTTTTTACCGATTAATTGTACAAATAATTATGAAAACGATAATAACTTGTTGAACTGACCTTACGAACAGAAAACTAAGGTATAATCTGGAAGAAATGCAAAAAAAAAAAAAAAACCAACACATGAAGTAAAAATAATTGAATATAGATAGCAAGCAAACACTCAAATTGAAAAAATAAGTATCAGTATAGCTGAAAGAATCTAGAACCCAACGGATGAAAGGAAGGAGAAACAACCCTGGCAAGAAGAATCTTGTACTTTGCTTAGTTGAGAGAAAATGAATCACAATTTACCATTGGAAAACATCTAAACCTACTACGACATAAGGAATTCAAACAGGAAAGAGGTGTGATGGTTTTTTGCTTGAAATTTCGAGATTTATGTGCTGCTGTTTTAATAAATTGCCATGCTGCTTAGAAGTAAACAATTGATAGGAAGGTACTTTGAGAAGAAGTGGAAAAGAATGAGCTCATGGTTTTAAATATGCAAAATGTAAAATATTTGTGATTATGCAGGTAAATTTAACATGTACATGGCCAAGAGCAGGGAATGACAGATATTCCATTTTTATCCCTGTTGTTTTTATACAAAATTATGCAAGCCTAATGATTCTAAATAATATATTAGTCAACTATATGTATGTGTGCCTTTAGGTGTGGAAATAAAAGTTTAAGTTTTGGTAATGCTGTGTAATAGAATTCCATACTCAATAGTTGACAATTAATAAGAAACTAGGTTGGTAAGAAGTGGAAAGTGAATGAGTTTGATGGTTTTGCCTGTGCAAAAGTTAAAATAGTTGAAATTATGTGTACATTTTGCAGGTAAGGTTTAAGGAGTTGAAGCATACGACATCGTTTTGGGATGCATGATAATTGGACAGTTGGGACGGCAAAAAAAAACAAAGTTAAAAAAAAAAAAATGTGGACACTCTACGGCGTCGCTTAATTTGCCTGGGTGATTGGCCAGTTGGGTCGGCATGACAGGGGAAAATGGACAAAAGCAATTAAAAGGATGAAACGGTGGCGTTTTTAGGCTAAAAAAGGGGGTATTGCAGCCATGAACAGTGCCAATCTATTTCAACTTTAATGTATCATATAGATTAGTACAAAAATCCGATTACTATAGACCGACCGTGGACAAGACTTTCAATAAATTTGCTGTGGCCTAGTAGAAAATTTTGATGTATGTACTACAGAGAGGAACATAGAACATTGTTACAAAATTGGCCATTGAATCCCTACAGTTCTTTACCAGCTGACTGCCGGTGGTGGCCGGTCCACATTTACAAAAAAACTTCCTTTTCCCCAAAAATCCAACTAAGAATACTCTCTTGCTATATTCTTATTCCTTTGATTTTGAACCTTCCCAAATATTGGATTCTCCACCAACTCTTTAGCAGAAGGCCTTTGAACTGGATCTGGATCTACCATCACCTAATCATGTTACCAAATCATCATCAAATTACATAAGAATCCCAGGGAAAAAACAAAAAAGGGGCATGTCGCATAAAGCTTAAAGAAAATGCAGTATTTACCTTGAGTAAATTCTGAAATTGCAATGAATGGCCTGGAAGAAGAGGCAATTTCCCCTCCTTCAGGTTAAAAAATTGAGATCCTGCCTTGGGCAAAGGGGCTCCTCTTATAAGCTCATAAACAACAGCTCCCAATGAGAAGATATCGACTTTGTCGAGGTGATTGTAATTCTCATTCAATATCTCTTGAGGCATATAACGTGCATCACCTTCTTCAACTGACAAACTTTGATCAAGGCGAGTTGCACATCCAAAGTCACCCAGTTTATAAATACCATTCGTCACATAAATATTATCAGGTTTTACATCAAGGTGAGCGATTCCTCTTTCATGGATAAACTGCAATGCCTTTGCAATCTGACATAAGAAATGTATATTAGATAAAGAGGAAAGCATGTTGGAGTTAAAATATTTTCAGATTACATCGAAGCTATGCTGATTGTTTGCCTTACATGATATATTTCTATCATGAACAGGATTAACTTGAATTCAAATCATGATAACGATGAAGACTATTTCAGAAGAGTGCTCTACATTTTCAATGAGATAACTACACCTAAATGAAAGAGCTAAAATTGGATGACAAGAAATATACACCTGCAAGCTATCTAAAGTGCATACACAACTAAATTCAAGTAGAAGTTGAAAATCTTGCATGCAAATCTCAACAATTAGGCTTTTGCAAACACACAAGGTCTTGCTTAAGGGAAAACAATAAAGTTAAGATGATTAAAACGAAAATTGAACAGACCATAATTAAATATCTCAAATTTTATGAAAAATGCTATTCACCTGCCACAAGATTTCCAATACTTCCAACTCTGTGAATGCTTTGGAAGACTTACTGATGTATAAGCTCTGATCACAGAGCTCCATCTGAATGTAGAGTTTCTCACTTTCAAACCATGATGAATAATATCCAACAATGTTTTCATGGTGTCCTAAAGAGACAAGATCATAAAGCCGGCTACAAAAAATGACTTTCCAAACAAATATGAAGCAGAATGAAAAACAGGTTCAATTATTGCATGCATACCTAAAGCTGCTAAAGCTTGAACCTCCATCAAAGCTTTCCTCCTGAAAAATGAAAATTAGCTTGTCTAAGCTAAGTAGACTCAACAAGTGATGAAAGTTTCTTAAAGAGAACAATGAAACCACCTGTCTGCTTCTAGATGTAAAGGCCTAATGCTATGTTTAACAGCATACAAGCAACCATCAATTCTCTTCAAAACTTTGAAAACACGGCTGAAGTTTCCAGTGCCAATTTGCTGGAAGGTGTAGAAATTAAGCAACCATGAGAAGATAACTGATTTTGAAAAAAAGTTGAGAATTCTTGAATCCTTAATGGATACCTGGATCTCTTGAAAATCTGTGTGATAGCGTGAGATGCTGTCTCCACCAAACATTGCCGACAGAAAATCTGTTGATTTTAGCATTCATTACTAAAATTATTCTCTAAAAACTTTAAAAAGACAACAATTTTGCAACTCCAAGAAGAATGAATATAAAGAAAACAAAAATCCGTTTAGCTTACGAATGATAACTAGCATTGATAATTGACCAGAATTATACCTACACATTTTGATCTTTGATTTCCATATGGGTCTGCATCCACTTCTGAAGCATCCAGTACATATGGGTTCTTAATACAAGGAGGGGGCAAAACTCGACAGCGCAGAGCAATAGCAGATCGTGATACATAATTTTGGCGCTTCAGAGTTCCTGGTGCTGTTGATTTGTCAATTTTTACTTCTTCTGTACCAAGAATATCTTTTGCAATCTCCACACTTTCTTGCATATCAGACACAGTCGGTATGAGCGGATCAGTTGATATAATTCCTGAGAGTAGTATGGATATTTAACAGGAAACAATGGTAAGGAACAACCAGTAGGTAGTAATAGATATGACTGAAGCGCAAATAAAAAATTGCACTTTCAATATTGCAGTCTAAAGAGCTTTCATGCCATAATTGAAAGCAGGATTGAAACTCAAACTGAGAGAAGCAACTAATCTTACCCAATCGAAGTTTTTTGGTTTTGATTGTTTTAAGCTTCTCTGGTGATTCAGGGCATGAAATGTTTTCCTACAACAACCAAAGCTTAGACATTCAGAGTTGGTCTTTGCAGTTGCACATATCAAGCAATATCTTAGAAACTTTACCTTGTTGTCAAAGCTTTTGATCAAATTTTGGTCCACCGGTGTAATATAATCAGGAGTGCTGCGATCACAAAATAAAATGAAAGGGGGAAAAGGGGTTATAAATTCAAAACCACAACTTTGATTTTACAGATTGTAAGGGCATTGACGAAATTAAATATCTGGCAACAAGAACAAAACAAAGAAGGCAGCTCCTTGTTCCTTAGAACAAGTAGGACAATTTGTAATTTCAAGTGAATAGTCATAATCATATTCAATTAAGTGAGGACTTTGCAGACCCGAATGCGCCTTATCACTCAATTACCTCAACGCCATCCTCGACCCAGAAGCAAAATAGACCAATTCTACAAAATTTCTAAGGAAATTGAGACACCAGTAATAAGAACAGGGAAAAAAACAGAAATTTCTCAATGCGAACCCTAAATAATCTTTTACAACACCAAATGAGAGAAACTCACCAGAAAAAGTCCTGACTGAGAATGAAGTCTTTATCGTCAACATCACCATCAGCATTTGCATCAGCAATACTGGTATTATCGGAAGAGGAACGAAGTTGAGGATCCGGAGCTTCAGATTCTATAAGGTTCTGGAAAGTAAAGGAAGAAGACGATTGATCGCAATGAAGAGGAACCAAAGAGACTGGTGCAAGCTGAACCTGGAAGTGCTTCGCTAATGTGCCCTTCATTTCATTACTTTCTTTCCTCTTCCTATTGCTTCGTCTTCTCAAGGTTTGTCTCTTCATCAATTTAGCTCCAGCTCCACTCTATTTTCTGATTTTCTCCACTGTAACCCTCTCTGTCTTCTCTGCATATAAATCAGGTTTTTTTTTTAAAAAATAGTTTTCTACAATTCAAAAATTACGCGGGCTAGCAATCTTCTACGGCAAAGATCAGAGAAATGACAGACCACCGTGCACTCTACTCTAATTGAGTCGTCACCCTTGATGGGATATGATTGATTGATCCTTTCACTGTCAACATCAGATCTGATCATCTTAGCGCCCACCTCTTAAAAGTTTGCCATATATATTAAAATAAAATTATGAAAAATTCAAATTTGGTTATTCCACAATAAATTTCAATTTTATTTAATGGTTTTATAATATAAATTTAATTATTTAAAAAAATATTAATTTAATCATATAAAAATTATAAAATTAAAAAATAATTATTATTAAATGGGGTAATGATATATTGTATCTGATCTAACTTTTAAAATCTATCTAATTGAGCATAATCTGGCCGTACAATTGATCTTAATTTTGATTTCATTCTCATTTATAGCTCAACTATATTGCTTAATTTGTGTTGCGTACCACATAAGCTTTTCCCTTAGTGCCGATTAGTGGAGGACAGAAAAGGCGCGCCTTTTCAGCATCTTCTCGATATTTGAGCTAATATTTATAGGAAGAATTACGCTCAGATCCTTAAATTTATAAACAATCTACTAATAGGTACTTAACATATGGTAAATATGTTTATACTCTTTACAAACATTAGGAAATCCTCCTTTCGGGTCCCTCCGTCAGCGTTTCATCCTTTTTACCGTTAGTCAAGTAAGAAATCACACTAGAACTGTTTCTTACCTTGGTCAACACCACCGCCACCGGCCAAGCTGCACCCACCAAATTGAAGGGCAAGGACCGGCGAGCACTCTGTACCAACATCGCCGTCTGAAGCTCGCGGTAAACAGCCAAAAATGGCAAAAATGCATCTCAATAACCCAAGAGCTTCAACCCCCGAGATCAAGTAGTTCCGGTGATCAAACGGCTGTGGCGCGTACTGTTGTAGCGATTCCAAATGTGGCGGCAAAATGCCTTTCCGGTGAATCTCTTTCTTCCGAACCAAGCCAATCTTGGTTTTCCAGTTTTGTATGTTAATTACTTCTTTGTTTTATGCTTTGCTTCAGGTGAATTCCGATTCCGATCAGAGCATTTCTGGTAATTTTTAGCTTTAATGTAGTTTGAATTTGCAAAGCTATTTTTTAGGTTTACTCATTGGTTTTTGGTTTTGATGATAACTTGTCAGATGAGGATGACTTAAATGTCGATTTGGGAAAAGATTGCATTTCTTTGAATGCAAATACTGAGAAAGAGGTAAGTGATTTCCTCTTTATTTTTGAATTCTTCATCATGAGGACTGCATAAATAGTAAAGCTGTCTCTATAAGTAAATGTTAGTTTTTGCTTTTTGGTTAGTCGGCCTAACCTTGCTAGCACAGCAATGGAGTAAGTATTTGCATGCTTATTCTTTCTGTTGTGTTGTATGTCTATAGCAAGGGTTGCAACTTCAATCACGACTGGAGATACTTAGAGGTATATAGTTAAACTTGGTATTTCAATGAACTGGTTTATGTGAATTTATCATACGTTTAATAATATTTTGTTGAGACATTACTGTTATTTCTGTTCCTTTTTTCTTTTCTTCATTCTTATTTTCATTTCCAATATGGTTTCAAAAGGGATACTCACTGATTAAATTGTTGATAAATTTCATAAAGTAGCATGTCGTTAGAAATCCGGGTGATCTCTTTTCCTACAGTTCTAAATTGAATTTTGATTATTTTTCACAGGCCTAGATGATGTAAGTTATGGAAGGAAGTCTGACATTTTATCACATGAGGTATGTGCAATTGTAGCTCACTTATATAATCCATGTTTCTAATATACGCATATAATACATGATGGTGTTGTAATCAGAATGAAGATGAGGTTGAAATACCTGATTTTCCAAATGAGGGAGGCCTAATTTTATCCCATATGAAGGAAACTAAATACCTTCCTGGTGACGAAATCATTTCTGATAATGAGGTACCCTCATTATTTTTCTACAGCTTTTATCCGGGCATCATTTTGACTTTAGTCAAAATTTTACCCCTTTATCAAGGTCATTTAGTGCAAGGCATAAGTTCTATGATACTTCTTTGACAGGATGACTTTGCAGTTCCAAAGTGTTCCATTTCATCTATTGCTAGGAAGCTCCATAAAGATAAGAGTACCTTTAGTTTTAAGAGTGAAAGACCGGACGGTATATGCACATGGTCCAAAATGTATAAAGAAGCTGAAGCACTAATCAATTTCAATGAGAAATCTTTGCCTTCCTGTTCTTTCTCTAGAGCAAACAAATCATGTAAAGGTACTTTCTAAGTTGACAATTTTTCAACTTTTACTTGATATACATATTCTTTTTCGTTATTTGTGTATTTTTCTAGTATTTGAACCTAGATGGAGTAATTGATGTGATGAGTAGAGAAATTTGAGACAGGGACAAGTAATGAATGACCCCAATGAGAAAATAACCCAAGATCCTATCCCTAATATTCAGTTACTAAAATGGATAACTTCTGACTGCTTGTATTCCTTATTTAGTATCTACATATATAATATGGTAGAAACTAAATATGCTGATTGTTTGACCTGCAATCAATATTATGACGCTTTTTCACTAGAGTTCATTTATGGCATTAAGGCGCTTAAATTTTTTTTCTCAGCTGTTATTATTACTTATTGGTTTGTAGGTGTTAGAGGTAAGGTGAAGCCAAAATTTTCTCTTTGTCCAAAGCTGCATAAAGATGGAATCTGTGAACAAGTTATTTTCAAGGACAAACATATTATGCCATCAAAGGAGAGAGCTGTGCATCAACTTTTGGAACCAGTCGGGGAGGCTGCTGTAGGAGATTCAAGTCTTGAGTTTCTTGAAGGTTTTCACAGACAAACTGGGAACCAGTTGGACACTTTTCCTTCTGAAGCAGAAGGCCATAGGAATGAGCTCATTGAGCATTCAATGGCCGAGCTTTTTGGTGGTCTTCAGGACAGGAATGATTTGCTAAGGGCAAGTGGTGAAATGGTTAGTTTGCTCCTATCAATTACATTATTTTCCTCATATATTTTTACACCCAATTTGCACCATAATTTGCTGCAGTCTAGAAGAACAAGAGGAAATAAGGCACAGTGCATTGTGAATAAAAGTATATCACCATTAGGAGATAGAGTCATTGACAATGAAGAACAGCTTGAAGGCATAATTACAGAATCATCAAGTGATGATGAAGTATTACACTATTACTTTGCTCTCATTTGATTCTGTTGATCAGCTTCAATTGTCTTCTTGTTGTTTTTTCGTGTTCAAATTGTCTACCGATTTTTATAATTTTCAGGCCAACTATCAAAACCTTAATCTGGCTTACCAAGAGATGAAAGGAGAGACCATGGCAGATCGATTTCAGGAAGCTTTAGCTGCTACATCTTTCAGCAATGAAGGGCCTCTTTTCACAGCTGCTAAACTGTCAGGGTGAATACTATAACTATATTATTATTGTTATAAGGTGTACTTTCCATAATTGTTTAGATGAGGTTTAGAAAGTATAATCTTCGTTTTTTGCTGCGATGTTTTGTAGTATTGGATTGTTTGGAAAACTGCAGCAGGTAATGCAAAGTGAAAAGGAAAGAGATGTTGATTTTCTGAGAAAGATACAGATGGGAAGTATCCATCGTGGTAAGGCATTTTACCAATGTAATACATTTGTTCTTAAAAGCATTTCTTAAAACTTGCATGCATATATGCACAGGTGAAATTTGATAGGCCTGTTTTTATTGTATCTGGCTATGTTCTTCTCTGCAGTTTTCATCAGTCTGTTGCTCAGCCTTGGCAATTTTTTTTTTTTTTTTATTACAGATGAATCACATTCTATTGTTGTAAAGATACTTTCAAGATACTTGGATGCAAAGTTGATTGTGTGCTGCTGTTCTTTTCACAATAGTTTAAAGGTTGTGCTCATGTTTACCACTTCAGGCTTTTATATTAATAAAGAAACAAGAAGACAGTATGCTTCTAGATTAAACATTGTTGATTTATTGTTATTTGAATTTTATATGGTACAATTATGTCAGAAGTTATTCTCTAGAAATGCAGTTAAGCGTGCAAGAGCAGTGAAAATTTTAGGCTCTTTATTTGGGAACTGGAAAAGCTTGGTCTTGCTAAATATAACTCTAGGTGATACTTCTTAATTTTATGGATGATATGGTTCTAATCCTGTACTAGTGCACTCTTGTTGGAAGATCTCTACTTTCTACTATGGAAATTCACTTAAGCTTAGTGTTGCTAATTCTGCATGAAAATTAGACAAATGCTTCAAGTGGTAGGACCCTGATTAAGTGCTAAAGTTTTATGTGCAGGACTCCCATCTGCCAGAAAGCTCTGAAACATTGTCTGATAGAACCAGGGAAGGAACAATTATGTTTAGTTCAAGAGTTTGCAGTGATGTTGAACTTGAAGTTGGGAACTTGATTTCTATTCATCGTCCATGGTATGCATGCTAATTCATACATACTAATTAGAAGAAAAATATTCGTTATTTGTTTGTGTCTGCTGTTCAATTAAAATGTTCTCTAGCTTTTGTTTATCAAGTTTGATGATGAACTTCTATGGACAGGAAGGAGGTTAAGGTGATGGGCGATAATAAAGGGATTATCTTATGTACATATTTCTCCCAAATTTAATGTGATAATTTCAGGTTAGTGTGCTAGGAGATCCATATTCACAATATTCAATGAGAAATGTTTTGTTTATGGTTGAGCTTTTTGCAGATTTCACACACTATGGATGTCGCGGCCTATGTCAACTTATATGGAAGGTTAGTGGTTTAATTTATACTTGCAAAGAAGTCATTAACAGATCTTTTTAGTTATTAAAATAATTTACACTGGCATAATTAAACTTTATTTTTATTTGCTGCAATATTTTAATATATTTTTCTTTATATTCCTAGTTAATACAAATTGCTTCCTTTTTTTTTCCTTTCTTGATATATTGTTTGAATGTGTGTTTCTTTTCATTATCATTATTAGGCGTGTAAAATTCTTTTTTTTAATATACACAAAACATAGCTAACATACCAAAACTCCATAAATTCTTAAAATTTTCTGTGAAGTGAACCTCTTTATATTTGATTGGCAAGTTTAAAGAGTTAGCTATACATAAAATGGTTGAATATGAATTGATTTCCTTTTTGAAGCTTGCTATTAATATATTTGATCCTGCTAATATTTGTTGAGGTGGCGGAACTAACATTTCATTGATAAAACTCATATGAGAAAAACTCGCACGGTAGCTTCTGTTCGTCTTGCTCTTCTGTTTTATATATGTTTTATGATCACTAATTCATCTTTTTTCTGTTTTACTCTTGTACATTGGAAATGAGTCAATTTTTTACTTCTGCGCTAGAAATATTTTTTCATATTGGATTTCCATGTAAACACCAATAGCCCCAACTCTTCACAAAAGAATGAATCATATTAGGTACAAAAAGATAAAACTGTCATATCTCCCATTGCAAGTTATGTGATTGCAAGATATCAATTTTCAAATTCTGCCCTTTTTTTTTTTTTTTTTTGAGAAAAACAAATTCTGCTATTTTTACTTATTCATATTTTTCTTAAATATTTCATTGAATCAGCAATTTAATTGATTTACTGAATACAGAATGATAATCTCTGTTTCCAAAACTGCCAATAATGTTTTTCCTAATAAACTAACAAGGAAAATATTCTCTCACTTGAAAACAAGAAATACAATTTTTTTTCAATCCATTAATGGGGGAAATTTATTTTTGTCGTCTAATCCCATGTTTAACTCATTCACTCTTGTCCACAGTCAACAACATCAATCTCAAATTTTCATTGTGCCAATGTCTGAAATAAATATTTTTAGCAACAGGAGAAAAAATGAAGAATGAAATTGAACCATTGCATTATATTCAAACTTGATTCATATCCAAATAATCATGTTTTTGCTGGAATTTCATAACCTTTGAAGTATAGCAATTTTTTTATGTTTGTCTTGGCATAATATCAGAAGCATGAAACCTATTGTTTCTTTCAGTACACAGATTCAAGTGCTACATTTGACTTATATGATCAGATCCAGTTATCTTGGATTTGGACTTTGGAGTTCCCAACTACTCTTTTTGAGCTGTTTTCATTACTCTTCGATTCTTCACCAATTCTGCTACCGCCGTCAATAAAAAGTAAGTGGATCCATTTTAAATTTTCAGATATTGATGAATGAAAAGTTTAGTTGTTTTTCTATTAATGGGAAGGTGCTTTAGGATGGTGACAGATGAACATGATAAAAAAAGGGAATAAATTTTGTTTTTAACATGTCAGCTGTTGTCTGTATTCCTACCTGAAGATAAGAGAAAGGAATCTTTCTTGTGATGTAAGCGCTGATGGGAATTTGTCTTATTGTTATGTTAGGTTTGAGATTTTAGAAACAAACTTGCCGATTATAAGTTATTCAAAATTCAATGTTACATACCCTTTATTTTTTTTGGACCAATCGGTTTGGTTCAGATCGGGTTGACTTCTCTTGGATCGGTTCATATATCCATCCGAATATATTTAGTTCGCCATCGGTTCGAACCAAACCAAATTTGCACACTCCTACTGGTTCTTGCCACCATTGTTGAAAAAAAAATAGTTGGGGGATCCATTTTTGATTTTCTGGATACTGGTGTGGTGTCTGCTTTTGTACCTACCGCAAGTGCTTAAAAATTTGATGGAAAAAATAGGTAAATAATATGACATGTTTGTCACTATTCTCATTTTTTTTAAACCAGTCACTATTCTCATTCAAAGATGCTATACATGAAACGCAAATGTTCTCTCGTGATATTAAAATATAGTATAGACGATAATATAATAAAACTCTATTTATTTTTACCTATTATTAGTAATCTAAATAAAATTATGTATGTAGCAAGCGTTGAATATTTACTCCAATCACGACTAGCTGTTTTGACGTCAAACTTTTGACATAAACGAATTGGATACTTGTGCGATGAAACAAAAAATTTCAGCAGAAATTCTCTAATATAACATATTTTCAGAAAATTGCAAGTAGCAAAACTTGAGATATCAAATTAGAGAGGAGAAGAAGAAAGAGAATTTAAATGTTATGAGTTTATAGAAGGTCGAGGATCAGTATAAAGTTCAAAGATGGCAGTTTTCTTGAACCTTTTCAATGAACATGTCTGAAATTTTTTACTAAAACTAAGTTGTATTTTTTTTTTTTTTAAACTAAACCATTTATTTTACTATAAACACTACATCGGATTGTGTTCTGGATTATATATATATATATATATATTTTTTTTTTTTTTTCTCTCACAATTAGTTATAGCATTAGTTGTTCATAAATAATTAGATCAATACAGAGGTTAGCTGATCCCGTCACATTGATGGTAATATAAGTTGAAGAGGAACTAGCATCTAGAGAAATTACAAGAAACCATCGATGGATTTTATTGTAAGGAAGTACATTTTTACACAACAGGAAAATTGAACCACATTTTTTAACTATGAAGGGTGGATTGCCATCCAATTGGAGATGGAGAGCCACCTGCTACGCTTAATTTAATACATACCAACCCGATAGAAAATAAAAGAAATAAGTAAAGGAGAGTATTTAGGACATCATACATGATAAAATATGGCAAAAGTAACCTAAATTTTTAAAAATATTGGTTTGGTGTGTGAAAGCACTCCTTACATTTGGGTGTAAGTGTTAGTGTGTAAATTTAGCATTTTTTGATTTCTAATTATGTGCTTATTTAGTGATTTATTATGCTTAAATATGAGCTTTTACTTTTATATATTTTGGTTAGGGATTGCTAGATATAATGAAAAAGAAGCATTTTGAGCATATTTAAGGAGATTTGAAGCAAATGAACTGCTGCTAGAATTTTCTTGGATGTTTTTTATACTGCCAGACTTAGACTTAAATAAGGCTAATGGTCATGACAGAAGATATGGGCTGTACTTACTTGGACAGCTAGACCCACGATTTTAATTGACGTGTTGGGGTTAAATAACAGTCTAGAAAGAAGAATTAAATATGTTTTATTGGGCACTTTTGTCATGTTATTATTTGCCCTAATTTTAGACAATATATAAGTGTATTTTAGGTCTTTTGTAAGGCATTCTTAGATAACCTCCTCTCTAATACATTTTCAGGGTTTTTTTCTTATTTTCTCCATACTCATTAGAGGCTAAACTCTTACATTCAGCCAAAAGTTAATTCGAAATTGACTTTATTTATATGTTTGTGAGATTTTAATGCAATTTACCTCTACTTTTTAATTTCTATTGTTATTCAGCTTATTGCGAAACTTCATTCTTAATGTATTTTATTAGTTAATTGATTTAGCCATTTGATTAATTGATAGGATGCATATAGCTAGTCAATGAGATTAAATTCGTAATTATTTAGTCGAGTTGATGCAAGTAGCGATTAGTATAATTTAATTGAAATCAGACTTTTAGATTATATTAAGTAATTGCATGATCCAATTTAAATGAGTTCTCGTAGAATTTGTTAAATAAGGCAAGATTTTTCTAGTGCTTATTGCAATTGAAAGATTAAATCCTTCGTCGTACTTAGGATTGTTTGTTAGTTAGAGTTTATTATTAGATCGTATTTTAATAATCTATTAATACGAAAAGATTGGTTGGGGAAGCATTTATTTTGGCTATAACTTGTATGTGATTTGGAATTATTAAGTTATCTTAGATTCAATGATCAAACATAAGAATTTCATATCGAGAATTATACGTTTGGCTGTATTTGGTTTTCATTGCTTTGCTTTTGATTTTAATTTCCTACTGCAATCTTTAAATTTTATTTATTTTCATCAATTCACAAACCCATTTTTCTATTCTAATTTTAGCACTTTAGAAATAATAAACTTGACAGAATTAACACTGCTCATTTCTATATACAAAATCTACTTTAGAGTAAGTAAATTTATTTTTCTTTGATTGGACACCCATAAGCAGGTGAGCAATTTCTTTCCATTGGTGATCATGGATAATAGGGATGTGCCACAGCCCACAGAGGTGTCTTCTTCTGAATAAGAAATGTATAAACTTCACTCATATCCAAATCCTCACATCTTTCTCCATTAGGTAACTCCCAATCAAACCAATACAGCAAATTTGCGATTGCATATTCAATTTCTGCATGTGCATATGCCATTCCAGGACAAGCCCTTTTCCCTGTTCCAAATGAAAATAACAATTTTCTGTGTTCTTCGTCAGAATCAACTGAACTTCTGAGAAATCTTTCTGGCAAAAATTCCTCAGGCCTATCCCACAACTCGGGGTCCTTTTGTATTGCCCATAAATTAATTAACACTCTTGTTTTTGCAGGAATATCATAACCTCGAAGCTTTACATGTGACGATGTTTGTCTAGGTATGATAGCAGAAGCATGAAACCTTACTGTTTCCTTCATTACACATTTCAAATATTCCATTTGACTTATATCGGAGTCAGTTATCTTGGATTTGGAGTTCCCAACTATTCTTCTTACCTCTTCCTGAGTTTTTTTCATTATTCTTGGATTCTTCAGCAATTCTGTCATCATCCACTCCATTATTGCCGCTGATGTGTCTGTTCCACCGACAAACATATCCTGTATTCATTAAGCACCAAACCTAGTTATTCGTGTATATATCTATGTAGTGAAAAGAATAGAAGGAGAATAAGAAAGATTAGCTACCAGAAGTATTGCTTTAACATTATCTTTAGACAGATCAAGCTTGAGACTTTCCTTTCGAAGATGAAGAAGAATATCTACCAAGTACTTCTTATCTTCAGCTTTCTCATTATTGTTCATCAATGCCTCCCGTTCTTTGATCACCCAATCAAAGAACTCATTTAAATCTTCAGTAATTATTTTCAAGTTTCCAATCAATCCAGTAAGATGGTCAATCCATCCTAAATATGGAAACAAATCTTTAAAGCAGAAAGCTGGTAAAATAGTCATTGTCTTTCTTGCTAATTCACCAAAACTTTTGTATTTGCCTTTTTGATTGTCGAGTAGAGAACCAAAGGCCGATTTTGACAATATATCATGAGCAAGACTTGCAAATATGGCATTTAAATTAACCGGAGCTCCATTAACGCCTAAAAGGCGGATATTTTCAATGACTTTTTCAACTTGTTCTTCTCTTATGGAGTGAAATTGTTGAACTCTTTTGTCGCTCAGAAGTTGAACACAAAGCTTCTTGGCTTCCCTTGAGTGGTCACAGTAAGGGCTAAATACCATGTCAAGGCACCCTTTGAACACAATACCTACACTAGTCAAGGAAGGCCTATCGGAAAAAACAATATCATGATTTTTGGCAATTTCTCTTGCGATTTCTGCAGAAGAAACCACAACAGCAGGAACTTTGCCCAAGTGCACAAGCATTAAAGGTCCATATTTTTCAGAAAGGGACCTGAAAGATTGGTGAGGAGGGTTGCGTATCTGGTGAAGGTTTCCAATTATGGGTAATGCTGGTGGAGAAGGAGGTAGATTTTGTTTGTTGGTATTTCTTTTGGGTTTAAATAAAACCAGAAAAGAAACTATTACAACAAAGCAGAGGAAGGGATTGAATAGGTATGGGTTTCTTGAGTCTTGCCACCATCTTTGATGAAAAGTGATTGATTCCATTTTGATTTTTCAGGTGTTGGTGAATGAAAAAGAGGGCTTGTTTTGGTTATTAATAGTAAGGTGCTGAAAGATGCCGTGCGAGTGGGAAAAAAAAAAGAAGAAAAAAAAAATCAAAATGGTGAAGTTCTGGTTCAAGAACTATAGAAATGCTCGAGGATCTTTCATGTGATGTAAGTTCATGCAATATAAAATTCAATTCATTTGTCAACTGTAGGAGTAGGTAAAGAAATTTATTTAACATATGAAAATGAAAATTTGGGTTGTATTATTTTTTCTTTTAGGTTTATCGGATTGCTTATGGGTTTAGCTTCATATCTTCCATTCCAAATATTTAGTTCCAACCGTAGACAATAAGAAGTTTTGTTACTGATCTTCATGCTTTTAGTTATGGTGGTCATAACTATGGTGAAACTCTTAGTTACAGCAAATAAAGATGAAGAATTGATGATGATAGTTTGACGAGGGAGGAGACACAGTAGCAACTAAGAGACTGTGTTTTTGGAAGGGTATAAGGGTAATTAGAAAACATCTTAAAATACAGAGAACACAAAAAGTTGGTATTACCAGCTTATTTTAAAATTCCTAGTAAAGAGAAAAATAATTGAAAAAAAAAAACATAGAAAGACAAGATTACGAAATAAATTATAATCTAAAAACCACTTATAAAAAGAAAAACACTTAAAATAAATTTAAGGAAACACCTTCTAAGGAGGTGCTTTCTTAAGCCGGTATTTTTTAACTTTTTGACCATTCTTCTTCCTCCTCCTCCTCCTCCTCATCCTCAACTTGTTGATGACACGAAGAGTATAAAAACATCTCTCGCATGTATGTCAAAGAGACCCACACAGATCTGGGATATTAATATTTTGTTACTTGAACACGTGAACTAATTCATACTATCTTGTTTTTTTCAATTTTTTATATTGAAATCAGTATGATTAGATTTAAATTTGATGTTAATAGTTTGATAGGTTAAGTAAATTAAAATATTTTTAGATTAGTTATTATAAAGTATGATTACACTATAACATCAATCTTGAATATAATCATGCTGATTTCAATGTAAAGGATTGACAAAAACGGAGGCAGTAACTTTTTTGTAATCATTATAAACCACCTTGCCAAATACAAAATAAATCTGTTCCCTTACATCAGAATCTGTAAAACATCAAAATCAATGCACCTAATTTTCTTCAACAATGGTGGCAAGAATCAGGAAAAACATCTCCATTCAACCCATTTTTCTTCTGTTTTATTACATTCTTCTGTTCTTTTCTGATGTTACTTAAAACCCAAAAGAAACAAAGACAAGTTGAATCTCCCACCATCACCACCAAAATTACCCATAATTGGAAACCTTCATCAGATAGGTGCATTTCCTTTCAAATCTTTCACAACCCTTTCTCAAAATTCTTTAATGATTCTACGCTTAGGCCATATTCCTACTCTTGTTGTTTCTTCTGTTGAAATGTTTAAAGAATTTGCAGAAAATCATGATATTTCTTTTGCAAATAGGCCTTCTTTGACTGGAATGGGAATTGTATTCGAAGGTTGCCTTGATATGGCATTTGGCCCTTATTCTGACTATGCAAGGGAAGTAAAAAAGCTCTGTGTTCTTCAACTTTTGAGCCATAAAAGAGTACAACAGTTTCATTTCATTAGAGAAGAAGAAGTTGGAAAGATAGTTCAACAGATAAGCAATTTAAGCAACAAGAAAACTTGGATTAAT
The DNA here is from genome assembly GCA_949640765.1 of Croton laevigatus. Taxonomy (NCBI): domain Eukaryota; kingdom Viridiplantae; phylum Streptophyta; class Magnoliopsida; order Malpighiales; family Euphorbiaceae; genus Croton; species Croton laevigatus. The sequence goes on from CATIWJ010106185.1 coordinate 32,998, forward strand.
GTGAGTGATATGGTTACTAGTCTAGCACATAATATTTTGTGGAGATCAGCTTTTTTGGTTCCTTATATGAAGATCAATATTGTAACGCCCCTTATAAATTTACCGAAGTAGACCTATAAGAGGGTTACACGTGTAACTCCCCTTTTAAACCCACGTATGAGTCTAGAAGAAGCGCTACTATTCTTGGTTTGTGAGTCGGTAACCTGCTTATAGTATTTAATCATCCATAGAATTCATTCACAACGACTTAACTAGTTATGTAACACCCCTTATACACCTACCGAAGTAGACCTATAAGAGGGCTACACGTGTCATTATACGGTATACAGAACATAAAATTTTTATTAATTAACAGTATTACAGTGCAATACAAAATTTCCTTTTTACATTGTTACAATTAACTTTACAATATTACAATTATATATTTTACAACTTTACAGTATATGCCCCACTATTCTAGCTTCTAGTGGTTCAGTTGCCAATCCTCTAATCTGACTTTCCTCCTGATCCTTGCAACCTACAAGTTAGCAGAAACTAACTTGCTGAGCTACGAGCTCAGTGGATACTTTACTTAATAAATGTAAATACAACATGACCATTCATAGTTCAGCATATATCACAGACAATGGCAAACACAATATCACATAGCAGTTCAAGTAGCATAGCACATCAATGAGTATAAGTAAAGTATCAAACCTGGTTGTAGTCGTCTATCCTCTGCTTCTCCTATGTGTCCGTGCTCTGGTGAGTTCCCGTAATCATCTAATTAAATAATTTACAACTTGATTAATTCACTGCTTTAGTTATACCTTAAACCTTTTATTATTCCTATAAAATTCATTTATCTATATCTTCTTCTTAGTTCGCCATATGTATATTTTTGTCTCCCACTTATTCATTCTAGATTCGGTTATGACGATAAGATCTTTATTATTTAAGTTATCAATTCATTCTTCTCTAACTTATTCTTATTATTTCGGGTGTTATCTAATTACTAAGTATCCTCTTATTACTTCTACTACATTCGCTGCGCACTCTGATTTACAATCTCTGTCATTAAGTCCCTAATCATTCTGATAATTTAGTTCGTTTTATGCTTTGGTGTCTCTAACATTACTAACTTACCTATTCAATTACTTTT
>CATIWJ010106194.1:0-13097 GCA_949640765.1 Croton laevigatus
TTAAAATTTTTTTTCCCGGACGATTTGGACGAATTAAACATTTCTTACGAATTACACGATTTAACGTATTTAACGAATAACATTCATTTTTAACGAATTTAACGTTTTGGACGAAAATTGATAAAACTTGATCAAAAATTCAGATTTCTCATTTTTTCCGGTAATTGAGATTTGAGAAGTAATTCAAATATTAGCTTAATAACAGCCAACTTATTAAATTCAAACTAACATCTAGTATTTTAGAAGGAATAATAAGAAAGAGGGGAGAAAAAATCTATTATTATGTTTTAAAACGTCTAAAACGTTAAATACATTAAAAAAAGTTTTTTAACGGTAATTTCACGATTTAACGAAATTCACAACTTTTCTTACGAATTAACAAATAGTAAAATTGTTTAACGACACGAATAATACGAATTTAACGAATTTCACGAATTTCACGTTTTGGACGTTCACGTTTGAACACCCCTAGTTATGAGCAAGTTGAACCGCTCGAAGCGCTGGTTAGATATAGAGATTCGGATCGATTAGCTGGTTTGCATTCGGTTCGAACGGATAAACAAATCAAGGTCTATTAATAAAGTGGAGTCGAAGACTAATTTAATTTATAAAGTATTTTATAATTAAAAAGAAAGTAAAAATACGGACAGTTATTTTATCGATTTACTTGAATTTATATAGAGCCCCGGGTTATTATTATTTGACAAAAGTATAATAATTTAAAAAAGGAGTATCCGAGGGAGGCGGAAGACATTCTCGTCTCACCAGAAGCCATTAAATTCAACATTCAGGCCACCCCGATTTGTCAACAAATAGTGCCGTTGACATCCTGAAAAACAAATTATTCAACCAATCACCTTCTTCTCTCTTCTTCTTTCGTAGCAACCGGAGATAAAGAAAGACGACCGAAAATCAACCAAACCATGGTGGGTGGGTCCCAGTATCACAGGAAAAGTTGCGTTGCTCGGTCATCTCTGACAGCAACTGTTTCTAATTTCTTTATATCGATTTTCTGTAAATAAATAAGTAATTTTTTTTTTAAAGCAAAAGATTTTGTCTGATATTAATATTCATAAAAGACTGAAGACAGATATAGCCAGTCCTCAATCATCATTGCCCTAGAGCAGATAATTTCCTCGAACTTTCCTTTCCTTCTTCCTCTGATGATAACCCCCTTTCTCTCACGCTGAAGAAAAGAAAAGGAAGGACAGAAATCGAAAGTTTCTGCCTTTCATAAAGAAACTTTTTTCTTTTCATCAGTCTTCACTTTGGGATTCTAGTCTAATTGGTTTGTTCTATTTTCTATTTCTAATCTTCCTTCTTCATTTTCTACTATTTCTCTTTGATTGCTTGACTTGTTCCTGCTTAATGCTTGGTGGGTATCACTTTCTACTCCGAAAGTCAGTTTCTTTCTGTTCTAATTTTAAATTCAGAATCAGCTTTGAAAAATAAAAAAATTCCCTGAAATTTAGCTTTTTTTTATATTTTGGGTACTGGATTTTTTTTTTAAATAAAAGAAGTCTTTAATAAAGAAGTTTTTTTTTCAAAAAAAATTTATTTCTTTGCCTATGTACGGAGATAGATGCGTGAACAAGTTGCATTTTTCTTGTCTGATATTTAATTTATTCAAGAGTGTAAAAAATTGGCATTTTTCCAATTTTGTATCATTTGGAAAAAATCATATCACTTTCAGTCTTATCTAATAATCTAAAATTTTTAAATTTTGAATTCTTGGTTTTACTTACAGCTTCTAAATGTTTGTTTCTTCTCTTCTAGTCTATTCCTTTTTTGACCCAATTTCTTGTTTTTAACTTCTGCTTAGTAATTCACGACCTGCAAGGATTTCATTGTGCAAATAATAATAATTTCTTAAACAAATTTCTACAGATTGCTTGTCGGCATTTGACTAATTAGCTGTACATGAAGGAGTTTCTTGGGTCTATTTATTTTTATTTCAAAGCTTGAAATTTTCAGTACAGATAAGAAAGTCATGAACTATGCACAGGAGAAGTTTGTGAGGTTTGTTCCTACTTAAACTTCAGATGTTCATTTGTAATTGTTTCAGTTTCGTGTTCTTTGTTGCTGTTTGAGCTCTGATTGATGGTTTTTAATGGTGGATTTTATGACACATTTATAGACATTAATTAAACAGACATTTTTTGTCTAAATATTTTAAATTTGTGAAATTTGAATCACTTATATTCCTTTGGCGGATAGTGTAGAGTGATTTTTTCTTTTTGATGATATGTTGTTCAGGTTTCAAGATTGGAAATCGGGGAAAACTAATGAAACTCAGTATTCTATAAGAGATGATCATTCAGGAAAATTTAGTATTAATGAGGGTTCTGTTACAGAAAAGTTCCAAGGAAGATTAGGAAATGGATTCGACAACTTCAGAAAGATGAGAAAGTCATTAAAATCATATTCATTCAGTAGTTCAGTGGCGAAAGGCTTGAATTCTAGAAAGAAAATTCTTGATCCTCAAGGGTCTTTCCTTCAAAGATGGAATAAGATATTTGTACTGTCATGTGCGGTTGCTGTTTCGCTAGACCCTTTGTTCTTTTATGTACCTGTGATCAATGATGACAAGAAATGTTTGGATTTGGACAATAAAATGGAGATCACAGCTAGTGTTTTGCGGTGGTTTACAGACATTTTCTATTTAATTCACATTATTTTCCAGTTTCGTACCGGGTTTATTGCTCCGTCTTCTCGAGTATTTGGAAGAGGTGTTCTAGTTGAAGATACATGGTTGATAGCTAAGAAATATCTGTCATCATATTTCTTAATCGACATTCTTGCCGTTCTTCCACTACCACAGGTGAGGAATTTTCTGAACTTTAGTTATGGACTTTGATCATTTCTGTGATTTTTCTAACTTGCAGTTGTATATTTCAGGTTGTAATTTTGATCGTCATTCCGAGAATGAGAGGCTCGAAATCTTTGAATACAAAGGATTTACTGAAATTTGTTGTTGTACTTCAATACTTGCCGAGGATTATTCGAGTATATCCATTATATAAAGAAGTTACAAGAACTTCTGGCATACTTACAGAAACTGCCTGGGCTGGAGCTGCATTCAATCTGTTTCTTTACATGCTTGCTAGTCATGTAAGCTTGCGTACTTATTTGTGTCCATTTTCTCGTAAAATAAAAGTAATATATAGAAGAGTATTAGGCACATTTCTTTTTGAATTTTTGTAAAATTGATACAATTTAATCATTTTCTTAATGTGTGAAAATGGCATACATGACACACTAGAACAGAGAGAATATTTCTGTATTTTCAAGTCGTCTATAATTGTTAGCCATTGTTTGTAGGTGCTTGGAGCCTTTTGGTATTTGTTTTCAATAGAGAGAGAAACAACTTGTTGGAAAAGAGCATGTGATACATCTCGTTGCAATCGTGGAGATTTGTATTGCAGTCCTAGAGCCACAAACAACTCATTTCTGGAAGCCTTTTGTCCTGTGCAAAAGCAAAATGAAACAATTTTCAACTTTGGTATTTTCCTCGATGCTCTTCAGTCTGGCATTGTGGCGTCTAATGATTTTCCAAAGAAATTCTTTTACTGTTTCTGGTGGGGATTGCGAAATCTGAGGTATGAAACTTGTACTCCGAGGGTCTTTGGCATTGCTTAAAAGCCACTATTAAGCATTTTTAAACTTCAAAAGCTGATAAATTTACATGTTTGTTTGGATTTTTTTGTCTTTTAAGCTGTTTTTATAAAATCATTAAAATGCTAGTGCTTTTTAAAAGCTAAAGGAGAAAAGTACAAGCATTCTGCTTCTAGTTTCATGTTCTGTGCAGTTTTGAAAATCTAACCTAATATATGTTACCTTGCTCATTTTGCAGTTCTCTTGGTCAAAACCTTCAAACTAGCACCTTTGTCTGGGAAATCCTCTTTGCAGTTTTCATTTCTATAGCAGGCTTGGTGCTATTTTCATTTCTCATCGGAAACATGCAGGTTGGAATCTTCATCTGGTTAAGACAATCTTGAAAGTTTATACTCCTTTTTATGTTTTGATGAACTAAATTTTCTTTGAAACAGACATATTTGCAATCCACAACCACAAGATTGGAGGAAATGAGAGTTAAGAGACGAGACGCAGAACAGTGGATGTCTCACCGTTTGCTTCCAGAGAATTTAAGGGAACGGATCAGGCGACATGAACAATATAAATGGCAAGAAACCAGAGGTGTTGATGAAGATAACTTGGTTCATAATCTTCCTAAGGATCTTAGAAGAGACATAAAACGACATCTTTGTCTGGCCTTGCTTATGAGGGTGAGTTCTTACTTCTTTCTCCTCCTATTCATCTCTTAAATGTCTGTAGATAATTAATTGGTCTCTGTGTATTCTGGATGCATTTTTGAAGGTACCAATGTTTGAAAAAATGGATGAACAACTATTAGATGCCATGTGTGACCGGCTCAAGCCAGCACTCTATACAGAAGAAAGCTATATTGTTAGAGAAGGAGATCCAGTCGATGAGATGCTGTTCATTATGCGAGGCAAGCTTTTAACCATCACCACCAATGGTGGAAGAACTGGATTCTTCAACTCGGAATACTTGAAGGCCGGCGACTTCTGTGGCGAGGAATTGCTTACATGGGCTCTAGATCCAAACTCTTCATCCAATCTTCCAATCTCAACTAGAACTGTTCAAACACTTACTGAAGTTGAAGCATTTGCTTTAATGGCTGATGACTTGAAATTTGTTGCTTCACAATTCCGGCGGCTTCACAGTAAGCAACTCCGCCACACTTTTAGATTTTATTCACAACAGTGGAGGACATGGGCTGCTTGCTTCATACAAGCTGCTTGGCGACGGTATAGTAAGAAGAAGCTGGAAGAGTCTCTGCAACAAGAGGAGGATAGATTACAAGATGCATTAGCAAATACAACCGGAAACTCACCGAGTTTAGGTGCCACCATATACGCGTCGCGATTTGCAGCTAATGCACTTCGTGCTCTCCGGCGTACTGGTACCCGGAAAGCAAGGTTGTTGGAGAGGGTTCCGCCTATAATGATTCAGAAACCTGCAGAACCTGATTTTACAGCTGGAGAAAGATAGATGTATGTAGGAGAGAATTACTTGTGGCGATTTGTGTACAAAAATGAAACTAGGACTACTACTCCGGCCGTCCATGAAAAACCAAAAAAATAGAAAATTTGGGTGAAGTTGGGGTTGAATTGTTGATAATTGCCTTTTGTTGCAAGAATTGTAATACTATCACTAGCTAGGAATATATAAATAGCTAATTTTCGAATCGTGTGTTGGATTGTAATAGCTGAAATTATAAATAGCTAACATTGAGCGGCAATGGAGAATTCCATTATTAGAAAAAAGAAATGGTTTTCCTTTTATTCCTTACTCATCACACCCATATTTTTAACATTCTATTCCCGATTAAATTTAGCAACTTTTTGGAACAGAACAGAAAGCATGTAATTAATAATTTTATTACCATAAGATTCAAATTTAACATGTGACATATACTGAGAGCATCAGTTTTTTCATCAGTAAACAAGACCGCCCAACTAGAAATCACATAAAACTACAAAATCATCGTAGAAAACCATTAATTTTATATGACATGATAGAATCCTGTTCTAGGCTGAGCCAATTAAACCCACCAGCTTCATCCGTGTAAACAACTGCCCAAAACCAGTCCCATTAACACATAGTTATAGGAGTAGCAGGCACAGCCACCACCGGATCACGAAATGTGAATTCATTTCTCAGGGGTTGGAGAGTTACGTAACAATTTCACCTCTCGAGTCAAAAATGTTGGCAACGCAAAAGCAGCCGTGTGCATCTGTCCAAAATAACAGAAGAAATATTCAGCACATTCACCAAAATAGAGATATATACACTATCATCAAGCATATAATGCATTAACTAAGTTACTGTCTGTCTTCAAAACTTTATCTTTGATATTGTATGACACATTGATTTTACCATCACTATACTATTTATTGCAAAATTGATGGTCGTGTAGCCACAAAATGTCTTTACAGTATCTACTACCCTTATTTGGAGTCATAACAAAATAAGCAGAGAGCAAGAGCAAAACATGGCCTCTGCATGTGTAAAAATAAACAGTACATTTTCATATTTATGGGGTAAAATAGAATTCAAAGCAGATACTAAGGCTGTATCCTAAGGCAAAATCTTTTATTAAGTCTATTTCACAATATTTTCAATGACCTCATTTTAAATTTTACCAATTGATGAGAATATTTTTTACATGTACGCGACCACCTAACTATGAACAAAATTTGCTATACGCAGTTCTTCCTAGACAAAATTCCTGATACATATTATGACTGTGGCACAGTACATTTAAGGGATTACTCATCTACAACACGAGCATGATGCTTAACACGTGCATCAAAGATATGCCACTGGTTCTTATAGAGAAATGAAATGAAAATCAATCAAGGGATGAACTCCCTACCTCTGAATTATAGAACCTGAGTTCCCTTTTATGCTCAGTTGCTCCTTCTAACTTCTCAATAGGATTAATAGGATTCAGGAAATCAACAGGTGGCCCCTCTGTGGAGCATAAGAGAAATCCAATCACGCCACTGCATGCCCACAAAAGAAACAGAACACAAAACTAAGTCACATAATGTAGAACTTCATGAATTCCCAGCAATATTGTAAATTATAGTGTGCAACTTTAGATGATAAAAGACCATCAAACAAATTCCCAATCCATAAGATTTTTTTTATGAGAAAATAAACTCCATCAATTCTATAAGGTTGTAAGAGCTCAAATAATCATGATCAGGATAAACATACTTAAGTATGCATTGGATATAATAACAGTCAGAAATAGGCCATTGTTGATTCCCAGAAAGTCAATAAAAGAAGACAGGGTCCATAATTACCTTGGATATGTTGGAACACTTGCCCAGGCATAGCGAACACCACCCTTGAATGTTTCACGGCAGATAGAAATCATATCCTGAATAAGATGTGTATGAAGCCACATACTTTCTGCCATGTTACAAAGGACACCACCAGGCCTTAAAGCTCTAGCTATTGTCTGAAAGAAAGGCTTTTCTACAAGCTCTTGTGCTGGACCTAAACAAGAAAGAATCAACAAATAATTGACATTTCCATATGTTAACTTAAAACAAGGTGGTTGTATGGAGGAACTCCAAGAAAAAAAAGTTTCAGATAATTTGAAAAATAAAAGCCAACATCAATCAAACTTCAGAGAATCATGCCTGTATATTGTCTAATTTCTTACAGTTTTTGAAGGCAAAATTGAATGATCATTAATGAGTTGGCTTTGCAAAATGAAACCCTAACTTGCACTAAAAGATTATTTGTTTAATTTTCCCCATAACTGGAAATATAAAGTTAATTGCAATATTTCCACTTAATTCTTTTGGTTTCAACCACTCAACTTCATACAACACATACACATCATAAAGATAAACAAATAAGAATTAAGAATTACAACAGTTCAAATTCCATAACATACCTACAGGATCTGATGAATCAACAATAATTGCATCATACTTCCCTTCAGGAGCAAGCCGAAGAAACTCTACAGCTGTTAAGATTACAGAAAGGAGACAAGGTAAGAAGAAGCATTATTTGCTTCCAAATTCAATGAAATTCAGGTCAATAGCAGAAGTCCTCGTGACATAATAAAATATGTAAACATAAAAGTAAATATAAAAAAGAATTGTTTTATCATACCATCACCTACGTGAAGCCGGACACGAGGATCCTCAAATCCAACAGCAAGTTCTGGAAAAAACTCCTTACTCACCTAGAATAACACATCAAGTAAACAAAAAAGAGGATCAAGGCTGAGCACCTAGGAAAGATGATAAGATAAAAAATGAAGAACTTGAGATGTGGCATTAAGGTCACTTACATCTATAACCATCTTATCTATCTCACAAATATCAATAAGTTCCACAGAACTATGACGAGAAATTTCCCTAAGAACTCCACCATCTCCTCCACCAACAACCAGAACCTACATCATATTTAAAGAAAAATAAGCAAAAGTAAAATCTGAAGGAATAACTAATTGTGCATATTTAAGAAGGAAAATCATGTCCTTTTACGTAAACACAGTACATAAGGAGTAAAAGGGATTTTTTTATGGCAGAAAGCTGAAAATTATGTAATCATGCAATAATCAACCAGGTGCCTTAGCTATTAATGCTATTTCCTTATCCTGTTAAATGACTACAGAAACAGTACTTGAATAACAGATAAAGGAGTTACAACAGATGTCTATCAACAGGATGATGATATGAGTACAAAAACCATGAAGTACGCAATTGAGAATGAAACAGAGTTCATGTCCAATGGTTGTTCATGGCCAAACAATGATTGATGATAAAATTCACAAATGATAAGGACTTAATGACCCTAAAAAAAAAAAGGAAGGATATCAACATATTTGACTTTCCTCTTTTTACTATCACTGGATAATTAAAAGAGTGAAAAACTGACATACAAGAACAGCTGCAAGGCCAAATTATTTTAAAGTAATTCCAAACATAGAAAGTGGCGTCCATCATAGCTCATGAATTTCAGGGTTCAACCTCCTGCTGAACTACTTAACTGAGACATTATTCTTTCTTTTCCCTAAGGCTGTCCCTTTCGAGAAATAAAAAATGTAGTCATACTTCAATGGCAAGTCAAGCCATAAGAGAACAGAGGAGAAATCTTATTCCCCAGAAGAAAAGCTTAAAGAAAAATAGAAATGAAAGTGGCACATACAGATTTAGGAGATGGAATTGAACAAAGTGGAAGATGGGTTATCATCTCCTGATAAGCGCACTCATCTTTCTCGGTCAACTGGACAATGCCATCCAAAACAAGAACTTTGCCATACGAACATGACTGCAGATACAAAATCCCACACAAGCCAAGTCATTTAGTATAAGCATCCAATATACTTAGACACAAAGTTTAAAGGATAGTTGAAGAACAGAACAATAGCCAACAGAGCTAAAACAGTCAAATACTCAAGGGTCAAGAAGCATATTGAACCTCAAAAACTAAGACTTCCTGGTACTCTGACTTTTTCTGGTACAAAATGTTCTTTACTTCTAAAGAATGTGCTTCTCCTGCAAATGAACAGACAAACATTCAATCATAGTTATTATCAAATACAAAAAATAAACTGTTGCTTTTGCCATGAGAGCAATGAGGAAGAGAATTCTTATAAGGCTGATAGGAACGAGTTGGCATGATCTCTTAGGTCCCTCGCTCTGTTAAGTGAAAAGGTTACAGATTTACTAGTAAGTTTCCTTAGAAATTCTGGTTTTTACTTAACCTCAACTAAGAGGCTTTTTGTTACATCATTATTTGTGACACAAGACTATCGAATTTCAATGCATAGCATGCAAAGAAAAAAATGCAATTTACATAAGAAAGATTTTATATAAGAAAATAGGACCTACCAGGCCACATCGGGTTGTTGAAGTAAACTCTTTTGCTGGCTTTTCCTGTAAAAACAATAGAAGGATCATAAATATCCAATTTAGACCATCAAAAGGCCAAAAAAAAAAATATAGGAAAAAATAAATCCAAAGGTAACAACCAGAGCCAGAATGAGATTCTGAGAACCACCCAGAAACAACAGTAGAATGGCATTTGGCATCAAGCTCTGGTGCAGAAGCCCTAGCCTTCAAGCAACAAGAAGGAATAGCCTTCTCTGAGCCATTCCCATTACTCGCCTTCCCATCCATAGTCTTCTGGCATTCCAAACCTCTTCCTGCGCCGTCCCCCATAGATTATCCTTTTCTTCTCCAGCTCCAGTCTCTGAAAAGAATACCAGCTTATAATCATGAAGAATGTATGGATATGCATAAAGAGATTGACAATAAAAATGAAAGATAGGGAATTTCCACCACAAGTAACGAAAAAAATGGTTCTTTGCAGACAATTCATGAATTCAAATTCAGCAGCAGAATCAGAGTAATAACCAAGGTATTGATAATGATATGTTAAATTCCATACTAACGAAAGACCAAATGATAGAAATACACACAGAAGATATATAAACAAAGAAGAAGGGGAGGATACTAGTGAAAATTACCCGAAATCTCACAGTTCAAACCACTGGTATGTAATAATTCAATTTATAGAAACGGGCATGTCATATAAAGAGGGAAAGAAAAAGCCACGCTAATTTCTTAAAGTACAGAACTTACAAAACGAATCTTAGCCAAAAACTGGAAAAAAAAGGGAATATATACAGATTTATGAACTAGGAAATAACAATAATTAAAAAGTAAAAAATATTGAGCTCAACATCCTAAACAGATACACGTGTGTGTATACACCAGTAAAAAAAACAATTAAAGGGAAACAAATCATCACCATTCACCATAACCATAATTTCCAATCTAGCATTTGATTTAATTTATTGAAATATAAATCACCAAGAATCTTAATTAAATCAAGTGCTAACCATGTATTAGAAGCTAATGTGACTCCCCCTATAAGATAAGAAAAGAAAGAGACTCAATAAACCCCAAAGTTCGAATCTTTTCCACAGGAACTATGTTAGCTTTTCCATATTATTATTCAACAATACCCATTACCCCCGGTTTTAAAATTCATAGGGAATTGGAATAAAGAAACCCAAAGTCAAAAGAGAATTAAATAAAAAAATACAAAGAATATCTGCACGCCTGCACTTGATTGTATAAAGAACTTCAAAAAAAAAAAAAGAGGAAAAAGAGACGGATGGAACCAAATTAAAGATCCGATTGGTTCCGAAGAAACAAAACAGTGAAAATAAATTAACGTGGTAAATTATTGGAAAAAGTAACTCTCACAATACTATTGATTTTTCATAATGATCACTATATTCCTGATTTTCTCGTGAAACAAACAGAAAAATTAGGGTTTTACCAAACTTTAAAAATAAAGCCTAAAAATAGAAAAATTAAAAGGCCGACAGACAACAAAAATCCTCCGGCGGAAGCAAAAAAAAAACATAACATAAAATAAGAAACATATAAAAGACAAATTACATTAACATCAGAAGTTGCAAAAACGATAATGACAAGATTAATTTAAAAAGCGGAATGATTAAAAAGATAATGAGGAAGAAGCGATTACCGGGTGTAAATGTCAGTGGAAAAAATAATTACTATGTAATTAGTAAATTGAAATTAGAAAAATCAAAATCAGCTTCTGTGTGGGAGAAAAATGGAGGATTGAGCGGGAAGCGGAACGAAGAGATGAACAATCTTCGATTATTAACTTTCTTTCTTCTTCTCCTCTCTTTCGCGCTCTCGCCCTTTTACAGGCTTTTGCTTTGTTTAGACGAAAATGGACTTCTTTTTTCTTTTATAATATATATAGTAGTATTTTATTTTTATTTTTTATTCATGTTCATAAAATTATTTTTTTAGAGAAGAATGTCCATAAAATAAATAAATTAATACTGTTAATAATAGATTATTTTTAAAAACAAAAATCAACTGTTTGTTAGACACGCCCAAATAGTATTATGTCAAAATTATTTTAGTATTAATGATAATCTGACTGATTGATTTTTATTTTTATTTTTATATTTTTAAATTCTTTAGAGGAATTTAATCCATCGAACAAATCCAGAGATGATCCAATTAATGTTTTAAAAATTCCTCTATATTTTTTTAATAGTATCAAAAAATAAATATTAAGTCTATCAATTTTTTTGATAGACTGGTATTTATTTTTTGTTGTCTCAACATATGTAATAAAAATTCGCTGAAACGATTCCAAAATAGTTTTTTTTTTTTTTTTTAAACAAAGACATCTCATATGAAAGGGATAACAATTTACACAAACTTCAAACAAGTAAAATAGGGGTACAAACGCTTCAAGAAGATTCAACAACCTTTCTAAATAATATTCAAACCTAAACAATATAGAAATAGAAAATGCTTGAAGCTCTCCATATCTGAGAGTGATCTTCGATTGATAATCTTGAATTTTCCAAAGGAAACCTGAATGTGAACATCCTGTGGTGCTCTCCATTTTCAAGGCTTTAAAGAATAATCTCACAATCTAATAGAAGAAAATATAGAAAATCAACTCTCAACTCTCACAAAATAAATCTATAAACAAGAAAGTAAGAAACAAAGAAGCTTTCGTAGATTTGCCCAACCCATATAAAAAGGAAAGAAAATTTCATAACCAAATAACAAAATTAGAAAAACTAAAGAGAAAACAACAATTTTACTTTTTTTTTCTTATATTCAATTATGTCAAAATGCATCACATTTCATTCAAAATATTTAAAAAAATCACAGTGGTTTTTTTTTTTAAATAAAAAAAAGCTTAAATCTCCATATTTACATTTAAAATTATAAGAGTAAAAAAGAATTAATCTTTAACATTTTATTTTAGATTAAATGGATATTCTTCAATCTCATTTTCTTTCTTTCTTCCTCGTTCTAGCACTCTCTCGACATTTATTCTTTTGTACATTTTCTTTTGATTTTCCGCCCAGCTGCCGCCGTGTTTATCATCGGTAGTAACCATTTTTACTTTTTATTTCTTCTTTTCTTTAAGTATATATCTTTGCTTTGGTATTTTGATTTTCTAGAAGTAGTTTTTGTAACATCCTAAAAATAACTTAAAGGATCAAATTGTAGTTTACCAAAAATATTAGATTAAATGAAAAATAAATTATATTAAATTTTGTAATGAATTATTTTATGGAAAAATTTATTTAATTAACTGATTAGAAAATAATTAGATTGAATATTTTGCTAATTGATAAATTTTTACCACACAGGGTAAAATACGATAAAACGGTAAATTGAAAATTTACCCTAGATAAATAGTAAAATATTAAACCAAGTATAAATATGATAAAAATGAAGTAAACCCTTAATAAACCCTTAGGCAATTGTAAACAATTGTAAACCTTTATAAGTAAAGGTAAACCAACTTAAATTAAATTGAAATTAAATTGAAATTAAATTAAATTCAAGTGAAATTAAGTGTCAAAATCACAATTAAATTTCAGATTAATCAAGAGACAATTTGAGTAAGAATTTATGATATTTTAATCATAAATTAAAGACATAATGTAGATGATTTGA
>CATIWJ010106289.1:0-16028 GCA_949640765.1 Croton laevigatus
GGGAAGTGAAACTACACCCCCAACAGATGAGGAGGACCAAAAGAGGTGGAAAGTCAGAGCTGGAAAAGCAATGTATGCTTTGTCCATATCCGTGGAGGACGATCTACTACACTGCATCAAGGATGCGAAGACACCGAAGCAGGCGTGGGATAATCTTGCAGGATTATTTACACGGACAAATGATGCCAAACTCCAACAACTGGAGAATGAGTTATTGTCGAACTCACAGCACGACATGACTGTAAGTCAATTTTTCACTAAAGTGAAATCTTTATGTCAAGAGATTTCAAAATTGGATCCTTAAAATCAAATTACTGAAACTAGAATGAGGCGAATTATAGTCCATGGGTTATGTCCTGAGTTCAATGCTCTTGTTACCGCAACCCGTGGATGGTCAAAAGGACCAACTTTGAATGAGCTAGAAAATGTGCTTACCAATCAAGAGGCGTTGAACAAGCAGATGTCTAAAGCCTCCATAAAAAAAGAAGAGAAAGCCCTTTTTAGCAATAAAAGGGGTAAGAATCCAAAAGCTGCAGGATCAAGAAGCGGAGGAAAGCCGAAGCAGGACAATTGGCAAGAACAACAACATGGAAGGAGTTGGCAACAAGGGGGAGCTCACGATAACCACTATCACACAAGTAACAAGTCCCAACGACGCAAGAACAATCAATGTTACAACTGTGGCAAAAGAGGCCATTTTGCTCGAGACTGTCGATATAGGAGAACAGAAGGAAATGTTGCAACGTTCTCTCACTCAAAAGCTGAAAGTGAAGATGAATGGGACTTTCAAGCTTCTTGTGCCATTGAAGAGACGGACCAGCCCACAGAGTGTGCTTCATTTACTTTCAAGGAGGATCATGCACTTGCCTCGGTGAGTGATAAATTCATCAATTATAAAGATGATTGGATTGTTGATTCTGGAAGCTCTAACCACATAATAGGAGATAAAAAGAAGCTCCTAAATATGGCGGAGTATAAAGGAGATCGAGTTGTTGTCATTGCAAATGACTTAAGGCTACCTATCACTCACGTTGGAAGAACGGCTATAGTGCCTCGATATAACTCTAAAGAAATGCAATTAGAGAATGTCTTTCATGTCTCTGTGATGAAGAAGAATTTATTATCGATGTCGCAATTAACATCCTCAGGAAATTATGTAGTGTTCAGACCAGATGATGTCAAAGTCTATCGAAACTTGAAGCTGAAAATGAAGCCATTGATGGAGGGACGAAGGCTAGAGTTTGTCTACGTATTGTCAGCTCAAATAGCTTATATAGATAAGACAAAGAAAAATGAAACTGCTGATTTGTGGCATGCACGCTTGGGACACGTGAACTACCATAAGTTAAAAGTCATGATGAGCAAATCTATGCTCAAAGGACTTCCACAGCTCAATGTTCGAGAAGATACAATATGTGCTGGATGCCAGTATGGGAAAGCACACCAGTTGCCATATGAAGATTCTGAGTACAGGTCAAAGGAGCCTCTCGAGTTAATTCACTCGGATGTGTTTGGACCGGTGAAGCAATCATCGATCAGTGGCTTCCGGTATATGATCACTTTCATTGATGACTTTTCAAGATATGTCTGGGTTTATTTCATGAAGGAGAAATCAGAAGCCTTCGGTAAATTTATAGAGTTTAAAGAAACTGTGGAAAAGAAAGTTGGTCGAAGGATTCAATGTCTTCGTATTGATAATGGAGGAGAATACACCCCACATAAATTCTCAAAGTATCTGCAAGAATGCAAAATACGATGACAATTAACTTGTCCAAATACTCCACAACAAAATGGAGTAGCTGAGAGGAAGAACATACATCTGGCAGAAACTTGCAGAAGCATGCTACACGCAAAAAATGTTCCATCTCAGTTCTGGGCAGAGTGCATGAAGACTGATGCACATATGACCAATAGGCTTCCACAAGCATTACTTGGATTCGTTTCACCTTATGAAAATTTATGAAATGTAAAACCCACAGTAAGTCACTTTCGAGTTTTTGGCTGCGTATGCTATGTATTTGTACCTAATCATCTACGTAGTAAATTTAACAAGAAGGCGATAAGATGTATATTTGTGGGTTACGATAACCAAAGAAAATGGTGGAAGTGTTGTGATCCAACAACAGGAAAGTGTCACACTTCAAGGAATGTGATCTTTGATGAAGCTTCATCTTGGTGGTCTTCTCAAATAATTGTTCTACCAGACTCACAGAAAATTGAAGAAAAGCTTCAAGAAAAGTTTGACAAAGAAGAAGTGATTGAAGATAGCACTCAAGAGAAGGAACCAGAAATGGAGTTAACTAGCAACAAGTCGCCAGAGAAAGTTAAGTCTCCATGGCACACAGGAGTACATCAACAAACATCAGAAGAAGCACGATCAAGTCAACTTGATGAAGAAATTCAACAAGTGAAGGAACCAATAGAATATGGGCCACACTTATGGAGGTCTAAAAGGATAAAGAAGAAAAATCCAAGATATGGTAATGCTGCAATTATTGAAGATGACGATGTGAAAGAGCCAGCGACTTTTGAAGAAGCATTCTCAAGCAAGGAATGGAGAAAGGCTATGGAAGAAGAGATTGATGCCTTGAAGCAGAATGAAACTTGGGAATTAGTACCAAAACCCAAAGATGTCAAGCCAATATCGTGCAAATAGGTTTACAAAGTCAAACAACATCCAGATGGCACAATTGAAAGATATAAAGCTCGATTAGTGGCTCGAGGATTCTCACAAAAGTATGGATTGGATTATGAGGAGACATTCAGTCCAGTTGCAAAGATTACCACGGTACGTGTTATTATGGCCTTAGCTGCTAACAATGATTGGAAGCTTTGGCAGATGGATGTGAAGAACGCTTTCTTGCATGGAGAGCTAGATCGAGAAATATACATGGAGTAGCCTCAAGGGTTTGAGAGCAAAAGTCATCCAGGCCATGTTTGCAAGTTGAAAAAGGCCCTTTATGGATTAAAGCAAGCACCAAGAGCTTGGTATGGAAAGATAGCTGAATTCTTGGTTGAAAGTAGCTATGTTGTAGCACCTTCAGACTCCAGCTTGTTTGTGAAAGCTCGAGACTCTAAGATAGCAATAATTTTAGTCTATGTAGATGACCTTATCATCACAGGTGACGATGAAGAAGAGATTTCTCAAATCAAGGATAATTTATCTATACGATTTCAAATAAAAGCTTTAGGAGAGCTAAAGCATTTTCTAGGTCTTGAAGTGGAGCAAACCAAGGATGGATTATTCTTGTGTCAACAAAAGAATGCCAAGGATTTTTTGGAGAATTTCGGGATGCTAGAATGCAAACTAATTTTAACTCCAATGGAGGTGCACACAAAGCTATGTTCTACTGAAGGAAAGGATTTAGAAGATGTAATAATGTACAGGCAATTTGTCGGAAGTCTCATCTATCTTACTCTCACGAGGCCAGATATTTCATATGCAGTAGGAATGATAAGTCGCTTTATGCAAAACCCCAAGAAGCCCCATTTGGAAGCTGTTCGTCGAATTCTTCGACACATCAAAGGCACTATTGACTATGGTATTCTTTAAAAAAAGGAAGGAAAATATGAAATGGTTGGATTTTGTGATACAGACTATGCTGGAGATCATGACACAAGGCGATCAACTACTGGGTATGTGTTCAGTCTCGGATCGGGACCTATTTCCTGGTGCAACAAGAGGCAACCTATAGTGTCTTTATCAAGTACTGAGGCAGAGTACAGAGCAGCAGCGATGGCAGCTCAAGAATGTACATGGCTAGTTCAACTCTTGAAGGATCTTCATCAACCAGTTGACTACTCCATAAAATTACATTGTGATAATCAGTCTGCTATATACTTGACTAAGAATCCAATGTTTCACGCAAGGACGAAGCATGTGGAGGTATATTATCACTTTGTTCGAGAAAAAATTCTACGTGGAGAAATCAAGATAGAGTATGTGAAGACCGAAGATCAAATAACAGATATATTTACCAAAGGACTTGGAGGTATAAAATTTGAAAACTTCAGAAAACAACTTGGCCTGGTAAGTAAACAAGCATTACGAAAGAGTAGTCGTTGAGGGGGAGTATTAACATTTTCACCGACTCTCTTTATCTCAAAGTCTCCATAATCTTCTAGAACTAATTTATCATCTTAAAATATGCTAGATTTTAAAAGAGCCTTCTAGACTTTGGCTCTTCACCGGCATAATACTACTATAAATATGGGCCTTGCCCATTTACTTGTGTGTAAGTGAGAAGAGTGAAAAAGTGAGAAGTGATAGTGTGGGATAAAGTGTGAGAGAAAAGGTAAAGTGAGTGTGTGTGAAATGTGGCGTGAGCATTGAGTGGAATTGTGAAAAATTATATATTTAGTCATTGTCTTTGTATTAATATTAGTGTTCTAAATAATAAATAAAAGTCTTATTTGTTTACTTTAAGTCCTCCTAATTTTTCTACAGTATATGGGCGCTAACGTTAAATTAAATGATGTCCATCATGTTCCAGGTTTGAAGAAAAATCTTTTTTCAGTTTCTCGAATTACTGATCCTGGAAAATATGTCTGATTTTGGACCAGATGATGTGAAGTAACTTGATGATGTGAAAAATTGTGTAGCCAGTCTTGTTCTTATTGGCAAGAGAAAAGGATCTTTGTTTGTTCTATCAGCAGGCGAGGCTTATGTAAAGAAAACAAGTTAAACTGAAAGTCCAGCAATATGGCATGCACGGCTGGGGCATTTGGGCTATTAACTGCTGCATCAAATCTCCTCAAAGAACTAGTTAGATGGGTTACCAACTTTGACAAATATACATGAAAGTGTGATTTGTCAAGGATGCCAAAATGGTAAGTCACATCGTCTCCCTTTTAAATGCTCATCTAACCTCAAATTAAATCCTTTTGATCTGGTTCACATAGGTTTGATGGGGCCAATAAGAACAGCAAGCTATAGTGGATATCAATACCTTATGATTTAGTGGATGATTGTACAAGATACACCTGGGTGTATTTTCTGAAAGAGAAAAATGAAGCACTCACTAAATTTATTGAATTAATAATGTTGCAGAAAAAGAGTTCGGGCAACAGATAAAAATGGTTAAGAAGCGATAATGGTGGTGAATTCATGTCGGAAGCCTTTTTTCAGTACTGTGATAAAAATGGTATTCAATGGCAAATGTCGTGTCCCAACACACCCCCACAAAATGGGGTTGCAGAGAGAAAGCTGGCTCATCTTACTTCATCATCTCTTTCTTGGTTACTTTGGGTAAATGATTATTTTCTTTTTACAAATTAAATATATTCTAAAATTTTATATTAGTGATAAGATTAGTAGATATGCTGTGATTCCCTAAAGGAAAAATGAAAAAGAAATGCTGTGATTAAATCTAATATATTCATACGAGTGATTTTTCTGCCAAGAAAATAAAAATATATTCATATGAGGAGTTAAGCCCTTATTTATTGGAATGGAAGGGTTGAGCTCCCTATTTTTTTTCTTGGGGGAGAAAGAAGGAAATGGTAGTTTTTCAAATTTAATGGTTAGTAAATAAAAGAAAATTTCGTAAATTCACTAAATAGCCAATTTTGGAATATGAATTTTTTTAATTTCAAGAATATCCTTATATACTCATTATATGTATTATATATTGACCAGTATATAAGTATAAAAAAAAAATTACCAATTATACCCTTTTATAATAATTCTATTTATTTATATATTGAACGATTTGTGTTTTCATTTTTTTTTTACATATCAGTATATATTAGATGTAATGAAAAAGAAGTATTTTGAGCATATTTAAATAATCTTAATACAAAAGAATTGTTGCTTGAGTTTTTTTGGACGTTTTTGATGCTGCTGGATTTAGCCTTGGGCAATGCTAATAGTCATGACAGGAGTTACAGGCTACATTTAATTGGACAGTTGGACCCACAAACTTAATTGATATTTTGGGCTTAAATTACAAATTGGTAATAAGAATTAAATAGATCTTATCAGGTACTTTTGTTTTATTATTATTTGCCCTAATTTTAGATAATACTACCTCCAGTTTTTTCATTTTTTTACGTTTCCTATTTTGGCAAATTTTTCAAATTCTTTACGTTTCCATTTATAGTAAGTTTTGTAATTGTTTATTATTATTTTTCTTTATTGGTATTGCTGAAAAAGTAAGGTTTATAAAGGATTAGTAATTGTTTATTATTATAGTGTATTGGTATTAGTGATTTTTTGGTATTTGTATTTTTAGCGTGTAAAGAAATGAAAAAATTGGAGGTAGTATATAAGTGTGTTTTAAGTTTTTTGTAATGCATTCTTGGATAGCCTCCTCCCAAATTCATTTTTAGTGTTTTATTCTTATTTTCTCTATAGTCATTAAAGACTAAACTCTTTTCTTCAGCCAATGATTAATTCAAAGTTGATTTTTTTCATGTTTGTGAAATCTTAATGCTCTTTATCTTTACTTTTTAATTTCTATTGCATTTATACTTTTACTGCAGCTTATTGAGAAACTTCATCCTTAATATATTTTATTAGTTGATTAATTGATAGGATGCATATAGCTAGTCAATCAGATTAAATCCGTAATTGTTTAGTCAAGTTGATGTAAGTAGCGATTGGTATAACTTGATTGTGACCAAGTTTTTGAATTATATTAAGTAATTGCATGATCTAGTTTAAATAGATTCTCGTATAATTTATTAACTAGGGCAAGATCTTTCTAGTGTTCATTGCAATTGACAAATTAAATCATCCGTCAGTGTTATTTGTTAGTTATGCGTTATTATTAGATAGTGTCTTAATAATCTATAATACGGAAGGATTGGTTGGGGGTGCGTTTCCTTTGACTATAACTTGTTTGTGATATGGAATTGTTAAGTTATCTTAGAGTAAATAATCAAACATAAGAATTTCATAATGAGAATTATACTTTTGGCTGTATTTGTTCTTATTGTTTTTAATTCTATTTTCCTGCTACGTTTTCTTTAATTTTATTATTTTTGCTTATTTCAAAATTCTTCTTTTCTATTCTAGCACTTTAGAAATAAACTTGATACGTCTCTATAGGATCGACCCTACTCATTGCTATATACAAAATTTTTAGAGTATATTATTTTATTTTTGGTGGTTTCGACACCCATTAAAAATTTACACCGATGATAATGGCTCTAACATGATGACTAAAGAGGAGATTTGTTGTAGGAAGGTAGAAGGCATAGCTACTCTCCCCTTTTGAATGTGCAAGGGGAGATTTGTTGGGTGGAGCTGATTCAAATGGGCCCACTTGTATAAATAAATAAATAAAAAAGAGATAAAAGTGTGGTGTGTGTGGTGAATAGGAAGAGGTGGAAGCAAAAAAATTAAAAAGAGAGAAAGGGGTGTCAGGCAAATTGGGGTGCAATTTTCAAGTCTTGATCGGACGGTCATTTGAAATTTCAGTATGTTGCTGTACTCACCTAGCTTTACAAGTTGAACAGTTTCAATTTTCAGTACGACTCTCTATTGGTTAGATTTAAATCCTACGACTTTTTAATTATTGTTGAAATCAATCAATTGGGTGAAAAGATTTATTGTGTTAGCCAAATGATTTGTTTTTTATGATTGTTGTGAGTATCTAGTTAAATTAGAGAAGACTATTTATGTAATCCATTCATTTATTAGTTGAACTATTTGTGAGGAGTGGTTTTTCCCTTTACATCATAGAGTTTTTTACGTAAATTTGGTATTCTTGTGATTGATTGATTTTGTATACTTGCTTGATTTTGATTATTATTATTATTATTGTGTTAAGAGCCAAATACTTATTATTGTTATTATTATTGTGTTAAGAACCAAAAAGTATTTTGGTTAAAAAAAAAAAAGCCAAAAATATTGATGTCGGTGGACTTCCCCACAACACTTTTGTGAAATAGAGTGTCCATCTATGACTGTGATACTAATCAGAGAAATGCCTTTTTTTTCCAAAAGTAAAAGTAAAGAGATTTTGGAGTTGCTGACTGAAAAGTTGGCTTAGTTATTTTCTTGCATAGCTTCATTTCGAAGTTATGTGCAGTTATTTAGAGCTCCGCTCTTCCTTTTGTTATCTACACATCTAGCTACAGCATGTCTTCGGTTTTCTTCGCAGACTTAGAATACCCACTTCAGGTACAACCTCTTCAACTCATTTAGCAATTTACAATGGTTTTATTAAACTGTTTTGGTAATTTTGGATCATATTATATATATTCTAGACTAGAAAGCTTTGAATTTTATGAATTTTTTATTGGATGAGAAAAGGAAATGACAAGAGAACTAAAAATTTCGATTTTTTCCAATAGATAGTCGAGAACGTTGTGGTAGATCAAACAGAGGTGTCTGTGTATGATTTTTGGAACTCTTAGAATTGCATATTCCAAGCTCCATGTTAATGTGATAATATCTGAACTAAAATGTCTGTTAAGTTAAAGGCGTCAGTAGAATTGTTGTGCCTGAAACATTTAATTCAGAAGTAATTTTTCTTTCTGAATAGATCCTTTAAATTATTGCAACTGCAGAGATTCCAAACTGTGAGGACGGGGAACCATTCTATTAAGTTGAAGGGATTAGTGGACAAGGCGAACGAAAGAGTAATATACATAGAATGTGGTGGGGATCTGGTTGATGTTCTCTTTAGTTTTTTAACAATGCCTCTTGGAAATGTGATGAGGATTATTTGCAATCCACCACCAACAATATCAATAGGTTGTATGAACAACTTGTATGCAAGTGTTGAAGATCTTGACGTAGCGCTTCTCAGAACTAAAGAGTGTAGGGAGATGCTGCTGCGCCCACATTGTGGGGCTGCAACTTACTGCAAGGACTTGAAATTGAAAATTTATGATTGTCAGCCTCCAATGTACTTTTATTCTGGAAACTTTGATTGCATTACTTATTATTGTAAGTTATTGAGTCAGTTTAAAGGTGCCTATTGTGATTGTGGACGAGCAATGAGCTACGAAACTGAAGTCGAAACTCAATCGAAGAACGTAGAAGTTGATTCTCCAGATGGTGGTGTTTTTGTGAAAGGAATTGCTCGATTTCTAATAAGTGACGAATTAGAAGTGATGCCCGCATCTACTGCAGCAAGCTTTTCTTTGATTTCCAAGCTTGGAATAGTGGATATGAAATCAATTGAGGAGAGAAGATTTAATATTGGTGTAGCTGAGGTAATTAACGAAATTAATCATGATTTAGACTGTGAAAGAATGTCTAGTTTGTTGTCATTTGATGACAGTTTTACTATTTTCAGGTTTTGAAATTGCTGAGAAGCTCATTGGTGTCAAGATTTCCTTTGACAGAAACTCTGTTGCGGCCAAAAGATTTACCTCAATCAAGCAAGGAAAATGTTCATCAAATGGGCAAAAATGAATCAAATGAAAAGGGGAAGATTTCTGTGAGGCTTTTTGTAAGCAAATCCAAGAAAAGAGTGTGCTACGCAGAAGTCTGCGAAGATTTTGTTGATTTACTCTTTAGTTTCCTGACCATCCCCCTTGGATATATAACTAAACAACTATCAGTTTCTGCTCCAAGACGTTCGATAAATCGTTTATATGATTGTATTAAAGATTTAGATAGCGAGAAACACTTCAAATCCAATGTTCTTAAAGAAATGTTACGGAGTCCCAAGATTGCTTCTGGTTATGGCTATAAGAATCAGCTTCTGGAGGTGGAGGAAGTTGCCTGCGAGCAATTTTCATTTTCTTGTCACTATACTGATAGTAGTGCTCTTATTTCTACCAATAACCCTCGGGGTGATAAAACTGCTTTACGAGTAAAGGATCCTAAATCACCACACAAGAAAGCTGAACATGGCGGAGGATTTGTGACAGGGCCTGCTATGTTCACAGTAACAGATGATTTGATTGTAAAACCCATATCTCCAGTTTCAGGTCTATCTATTTTGAAGAAACTGAACGCAGATTTCAATGACATTGAGGAGTGCAATGTGCATGTTGGAAATCAAGAGGTAAGTGATGCTATTGCTTTAAATATACATATTTATAGCATAAAATTCGCAATTTCATACCTGTAATTGACTATTTAAGTATCATAGTCCTCAAAACTGCTGTGAATTTGTTTGGTATTGCAGGCTTCTCGACTCCTCGTAGCCTCTTTTATATCTCAATCTGCTCTTACTGAGACTTTCCTTCATCAATTGAAGATGAAGCAGGAGTACTAATAGAATCTTTGTGTTGTTATTTGAAACATATATATATGATCTATTTCTCAACATTAAAAGTCATGTATAAATGCAGTTCATCACTGTTAAGACTAAAAAGAAATTATCTATTTCTCAACATAGTTCAAATGTGAGTTGTTTTAGTTACTATTTTTGCTTATTGAGCATAATTTAGTTACTATTTTTGCTTATTGAGCATAATTATTAAGCCCTTATGTATTGGAATGGAAGGGTTGAGCTCCCTATTTTTTTCTTGGGGGAGAAAGAAGGAAATGACAGTTTTTCAAATTTAATGGTTAGTAAATGGGAGAAAATTTCGTAAATTCACTGAACAGCTGATTCAAGAATTTAATTTTTTTTAATTTCAAGAATACCCTTATATACTCATTATATATATATATTATTTATTGACTACTATATAAGTATACAAAAAATACCAGTTATACCTTTTTAATACTCATTTTATTTATTTATATATTGACTGTTTTATGTTTTCATTTTTTTATATACATATCGGTATATAAAAATTAATTTTATATCAATTATACCCTTATAGACTTATACACAATTGAAAACGCAAAACAAATATATTTTTATATATCTACCAATATATAAATAACAATTTTACTTAATTTATATACTAATAGGTATATAAAATATCAATTTTACATTTGCATACTTAAGTTTATATTTTGATAAGTTATCATTATATAAATATAAATATAAATTTTACTCAAACTATATACATGATAGGGATAATTACTTTCTTGTTAATGTAATTTGACATATTAAACTATTTTGTCTCTGTATTTTGCATATTAAGTGATATTAACTTTGTTATTTAGACAAATGTACTCTTAAGTTCTAATATTTTTTCAGTCCTACCCCTGTTGATATATTCTCATAATCCTCAAAATACCACTTTTGGTCTCCTTTTCTTGTTCTCTTATGCAAGAATTCCATGGAGCTCTAGCCCGCCTCCCACAGCTGCCATGAAAATCAGAAAGCCGACCTGGCGGCCAGGAGTAACAGACCATAAATGGATCCAGAGCACACAAATCCAGTCCTCCTGTTTGCTCTTCAATTCGATATCTTCTTCCCTCTTTGTCTTCTTAAATGCTTTCTTTCTTTCTTTTGTGTAAATATAGCTGCACCCACTGTCATTACTTACAGTTCAAATTTTTTCCAACCTTAATTCTAGGGGTTTTTCTTTCGGTAGACACAATCTTTTTTTTTTTCAATTCATTTGGGGTTTTCTTCGCTATAGGTTTCTAATAGTTGATCTTTTTATTTCCCTTTCGTTGAGGTCATAGTTCTATTAGTTTGGGGGGAAATCAAAAGAGTTGGGTATAGAAAAATTTAGTAATTTGATTGGATTGGGGATTTTAGTAGTGTAGGTTCTTGGGAATCAATAACAGAGAAATGATGAATGAGTGAATTGGCTGAGATTTAATATTATCAATCAATGAAGCAAAACGAGCTTTAAAAAATGGGAAAATTTACAAAACCTCCTCAGATTTTAGCATATTCGATATTTTTTTTAATTTTTTTTTTGACAGAAAACTTTTTGCATTAAAAATTCGTTAACAATTATACTCTTCTGTCTAATTTTTTCTGTTAAAATGATAATAGAATGACCAAATCATAATTTTAAGAACTTTTTTAAAACAACGAAGAAATTAGGGACTGTTTTATAAAAAAAAATTAGGGACTGTTTTATAAAAAAAAATTAAAGGCAAATATAAAAATCCTTCTTCTTCGTCTTCAATTTAGAGCCTCCACCGTCGCAGCTCACTATTCTTCACTGCCATCACTAATCTTGCATCCGACGGCGAGATGAGGGTATAAGTCGACAGCCCAAGTACCGAGGAGTCTTCCTGTACCCTTCACGTCGCCGATCTGCGGCTAAATGAAGGAGAATCAGACGTTAAAACCAACTGGAAAGCACCGAAAAAAAATGGAGTTTTGCCATGTTTTCCGTCGTGATTTCTTTCGAACAGTGATATTGTTGTTTTTGAGAGGTTTCTGGTATGTTTTCGTCGTTTACCGTCGGAAACCCAAGGTTTCATGTAGTTTCCATCGTGGTTTATAGTTTCCCTTGAGAATGCTCATGCTTTTCACATCTAGAAACCAGTCGACAATGTTTTCTTTGCATCATTTTCCAATTAATTTCTCATCCTAGTTTCTGTTTGGTGATGATGATGTTTTTGTGATGATATTTTTGATTTGATGATGTTATGAATCTGGTTAGCGGGAGCTGGATTTGTAGTTGGAGACAATTTTGATATGTGTTGGGTTGATTTTTGGCTGGAAAGAAAGGAGAGAGGTTGTGGGTTGTGGTGGTGGTGGCCGGTGAAGTTTTCCAGTGCTGGAAATGGTATTTCGGTGGCCGGTGAAGTTTTCCAGTGGCTGGAAATGGTGATTCAGTAGTAGCCGGCTGGAAATGTCGAAGAAGACTAAACAATATCAAAACATCGCCTAATTTCTCGATTGTTTTAAAAAAGGTATGTAAAATTATAGTTTGGTTATTTTATTGTTATTTTAATAGAAAAAATTAGACAAAGGGTGTAATCGTTAACAAATTTTTAACACAAAAAGTTTTTTTTAAAAAAAAAATAATGAGAAAAATATAGAATATGTTAAAATCTGGGAAGTTTATTGTAAATTTTCCTAAAAAATTGTAAAGACTGTGGAGAGAGAAAGGCATACTGTTGTTTTCCATTAGAGTGGTTGGCGGTGAGCATCAACGTTACACCAGCAATATTTTTTAAAAATCCAACAAGTCGAGTGAATAGGCCGGTGAAAAGTGATTAGTAATTGATTTGGCTGGTAATTTGTAATTTTCATATTTGAATTGTTCTATGTGTTGTTGATTTTTCGGGTAAATTTAATCGAACGTACCTGAACTTTAAAGTTTTTATATAAAAGTACCTAAATTTTTTTTTTTTATAAAAATACCTGAATTTCGAAAGAATTTGCAAAAAATTAATTTTAGCCGGTTTCTCCGTTTTTACCAGTTACAAGCTGACGTGGCTTTTATCAATTTTACAAAACATACCTATTCTTCTCCTATATCTTTTTTTTAATCCAAATTGGACTAATTTAAAATTCTTCTAACATTTTCAGGGACTATTTTATAAATATCCTAAAACACCACCCCTAACCTCTTCACAAGAACACTACCGCCACCTTCAACCTCTAGAAATTTTTCCTGTTTTGACGAGTGCAGAGCCACGAGAAGCACAAGGCAGAGTGCTTTGTACGGTGATCAAGAACGAAGAACATTCGAAAAAGGAAGTGCCTCTAGATTTCAATTTTCGGCGTTCAGCTCTGCTTTCAATTCAATTCTAATTTCTGGTGATCACTTTACTGATTTTCAAAGTTCCCTCTTCGCTTTTAGACTTTTCAATCGTGAGTTTTGCTATTTCCAGTTCCAAATCGTGAAGGAACTCCCTGCTCAAAATCAACTGTTCTTCGTATTTTCTTTTTCAATTTTCTGAAAATGAAAATATCTCTCTCAATCAATCTCTAGTCGCGGTCTCTCTCTTCGTGAATCCCCTGTTTCTTTCTTCATTCTCGATCATGGGTTTCTTGATTATGAGTTGCAGGTCCTCTGATTTGTTTTCCTACCGAAGAAAGAACTGATTGTTCTTCGTTCTTCGTTCTTCGATGTCCATGTCTCTCTCCTTTCCATCCCACCGTCGCTTCCTCTCTGCGTAAGTTGTCTGATCTCCTTGCCTCCTCCTGTGACTATCTCCGCCTATTGAAATACAGCTTATTGCTCATGATAAAGAGGTATAAGACATTGCTTGGGGTGAAGCAAGGGTTTTTGCTTGGGGTGAAGCTGCATATGGGTCTGTTAGGATTTTTTATTTGAGACAGAAAGAACACTCTACAATCATATATGAAAGTCCTCATCCTGATACCCTTTTGCTTAGATTGGCTTGGAACAAGCAAGATTTTGATGAATTCTTTTTCAGAAATTTTGAGGTTTCAATTCTTCCTCCTTGTTTCGATTTTTGCTTTTTTCTTTTGTGAAAAAAAAACCTCTGGTTATGGTGGTTGTGAACTTGTGATAGGGGTTGTGGTGGAGGAGTGAGTGGTGGTGGTGGTGGTGGCGTCGGTCGTGGTGTTAATGGTGGTGGCGTCGGTCGTGGCGAACGGAAGAGAAGGGAAAAGAGGATCGGTCGGTCATGGAAGAGAAGGTTTCAATTTTTTTTTGTATTTTTTTATGGATAATTTCTGTTTGGTCCTTAGATAGCAAATTTCAAATTGATCTAGGAAAATATGATAGAATAGCTATTTTCAGGTGCTACGTCAGCAAAATGACCGGTAAAAACGGGAAAACCGGCTAAAATCAATTCTCTGCAAATTCTTTCGAAGTTCAGGTATTTTTATACGAAAAAATAAAGTTTAGGTACTTTTGTGTAAGAACCTCTAAAGTTCAGGTACCTTCAATTAAATTTACCCTTGATTTTTCTTGGTAATTGATTTTTGCTTATTGGTTACTACATCTGTTTTCTTCATTTCTTTACATTTACTATTTCACCAATACCAATATAATTCTACTTTTTACCAATACTAACACATAAATAATAATAAACAATTAGTAACCCTTTAAAAAATTTACTTTTTCACCAATACCAATAAAGAAATAATAATAAACAATTATAAAACTTACTATATTTTGTTTTATAAAACAGTCTATATTTTTCACCAATCCAAAATCGGAAATGTAAAGAACTCATGAAAACGGAGGTAGTATTTTGTTTCTTATTAACCAATGCAATGATGAGAAAAGCTAGTTCCGCTCCGATTTTCGTTTTCGTTTTTTTTTTTAAAGAATGAATTCTGCTTAAATACTCGGCTCAAGAAGAAAGAATTTGAATATCGCCATAACGAATTATGGAAATCATGCAAAATAATTTATATAGATGTGAATGTCATATATAGACGCGCGCTGAGTAAGTCCATGAGAGACAAAGAAATAATATAAATAAATACAATAGTACCAAATATACATAAATAATTTCAAATATGATAGTGTGTCAGGACCATCAATTTTTTGAATACACTCCCGCCCTTATTTAACTACAAAAATGAAATATATAGAACAAGAATCCTTCCTTATTTTAACCACAAAAAACAAATAGACCTTAGCCATAATCACAGGCATATATCAAAATCAAAATAAAAAATCAAGAATCAAGAATCTCCTCGGTCTAAAATCCTCTGTCCCTTTACGGCACACTATCGCACAACAAATATTATCAAATACAATTATTCAACAAAAATATAAAAATCACATACATTTCACTATCTCTTAATCACAAATAGGCTTAGATGAAGAAATAATATAATATATCGAAATAGAAAAGTAATATATACGAAGGGCTTATTATACATGTTATATATTTGTTATCATATTGCATGTCACAAATAATCAAACACACCCAAAGAACTTAGCTGAACAGCTATTACGAGAAACAACCTTTCAAACGAACTCGCAGAAGGATCACCACCTAATAAGAAACTAAGAATTAATGATATTCCTAAGACAAAATGTATTATGAATGCTATGAGTACTTACAATCAAACAAATCCTAAACCAATACTCAAGTTGATCAATCAAATGCATAACCAACATAGCATTCCACTCATAAAATAACCTACTGTCACGACCCAAATCCGAGAGTCGAGACCGGGGTGTAACCAGACCGAAGTCTGACTACACAAGCCTTGACGATAACTTAAATAAGAAAATTAAGTGCAAACCAAATTCTAAGTTCAAGAGTTCAAAGTTCAAAGCTCAAATGCAATTAAATAAAATTCCAATTATTCTAAGTT
>CATIWJ010106327.1:0-14122 GCA_949640765.1 Croton laevigatus
ACAAAATGCTTTAAAGTTTATTTTTTCATAAATCCTAATATGAACAGAATTTTCATTAATTTTTTAAGAGAAATATTATATTTTTGCCTAATAAATTTTTTTTAAGAAAAATACAAATTTTCAATTTAGATTTTTAAATGAATAAGGATAGAATATAATAGTCTTTGTAAATTTAACCATCCGATTTTTAATCATTTAATCACAAGTATCAACTAATCGGATTCGAGTAGAGCAGAAAAATGCGGCAAAAGTCTCCTAACTGAATAGATTCGTTTCCAAAGTTCGAACTTAAGAAATTTTGTTAAGTTATAACAACTCTTTAGCTGTTAGAAATTTTGTGAAGTTTGTAATATGAGATGCAAAATTTTTGGATTTTTTTTTTTAAAAGATAGAGTAAGTAACAATGGTGTCGGAACTAAAAATAATCTCTCGACCTCAAAATTTCTCTTTGTCTTCTCAAGGCTATTGTTGGTGATTCTCACCGATGGTAGTCTTCATCTTTTCCTTTTTCTATGCTTTTTTTTTGTTGCTTTTGCAAATAAGTTGCTAGATCTTTTGTCTTTTGACTCAGATTCTAGATATTTTACTCATATGAGGTTTTGTTTGCTTTTTAGGAGAGTTTGTATTATTCTTTTAGTTAAGGTAGTTTTTCAATTTTTTTTATTTCAAAAGTGTTTGTGCGATGTTGTTGGAGAAGAACAGATCCGAAGTTGATCTTAAAGTTCATCTGGCGGGACTCGTTGAAAGACCAATTTGGAGTCGAATTGTGGCAAAGATTGCCATCGAGTGGAGCGTTCGAAAGCAGAAAAGATATGTGTTCTGTCAATTTTATCAAATTTTTTGTTTTTTTGGTTAAAATTTTTGTATAAGTGCCTAGTTTCATGAAAGAACATTAGTTAAAATTTTATGTAAGTGTCCAGTTTCATTAAAAGAGTATTTTTTTTTTTTGATACAAGAGGAAAGAACAAAACATAAACTAAATTAAATAAGTTTCGAACATAATATAGGAATCATGTAACACCCCAAATCTGCCTTACGAACAAGACAAACTGAGGTGTCACGTGTGTCCTTCGACGGTACCCAAAACTTATTTTTTACTAATAATAATAATAATAATAATAATAATAATAATATTTATTTATTTATTTAAAATATCTTCTAAGCGAATATACTAAATTACCCTTCACTATTTAATCAAATTACATAAGATAACTGGACTATATCGCCCTCATACTATTTTATTATTTACCAAAATAACTATGAATTTAAATTTCTAAAATACTTCTTAAAATAAATTTCTATTTCGAATTAATCTTTTTAATTAAAACCAATATTTAAAAATTAGGGTGTTACAAATCAACCAGAAAGGAGGATGCAACCAGCAACAGACGGCAGCCCCATCCTGCACACCCCTATGAGCTAAAGCATCAGCCCCAACATTACTTTCCTTATGAACATGCCGAAATTCCACATGCCAGTCTAGCCGAAGCATATTCCAAATGCTTAAAATTTTATCACAAAACCAATGCTGAGATACATCAGAATCTAAAGTTACAAGTGTGATCACCTCCAAACAGTCAGATTCACAACACACCCAGCGCTTCCCAGCATCCCACACACAAGAGAGACCCTCCCTAATAGCTACTAACTCAGCAAGCAAAGGGCTACCATGATCCATCCCACGAGAAAAACCCAACAACCAGCGATCATGACAATCACGGATAATCCCACCAATTCCCATACGGTTAGACAAAGCACTCCAACTCCCATCCACAGACAGACGAACATTACCTGGATTTTGGTTCAAACTCTAATGGGAAATCAGGAATGTAGGATTAAACCTTCTGAACTCCTGGAAAGAGAGCCAAATGTTCCTAATAACAAATTGCAATGACCAAGGCTGGTTCTAAAAAATACAATTATTTCGCCATTTTCAAACCCACCATAAAATAGTAACAGCTAACACATTTAACCGGCTCATAAGTAAACCACGCAACCAAACTAGTAAGGACATACCAGGGGGTTGATAAGGCAACAACGAATCAAAGTGCGCCCAAAGATCAAGGACTACAGGGCAGCTCCGCAGCAGGCGATCCTGATCCTCCACAACTGTGCCACAGCACGTACATCCAGCTGAAGAGGACATGTTACAGTGGAATCTCTTTTGGTTTGAAGGGAGTGCTGAATGAAAGACCAGCCAAAGAAACAACCTAACCTTCTCCGGAACCAGACACTTCCAGATTTGCTTCCAAATTCGAGAGCTAGACGAATCATGCTGCATAAAAACTTATAACCGGATGCAACAGTATAACATCCTCCCGGACATAAAGACCACAAAATAGCATCAAGAGCTGAACTCACAGTGGGAATATTGACCCTAAGAATCTCCTCCCTAAGCTCCTCAGATAACTCAGTACACAGAGCATTAAAATTCCAAGATCCACGCGACCAAATATTCGAAACCAAAACCTCAGAATCAAGAACATTAACAAACAGAACCCTCACACACAATTTCCCAGATCCCAACCAATTTGAATACCAAAAGGAAGAAGAGCCATTGCCCAAACGTACTTGAAAACCATCCCTTAGAGCATCTCTGGCCTTCAAGATACCTCGCCAAATAAAGGATGATCCTGACTGCTTCCTTACAGAGAGAATGTTGTTGCATGGGACATATCTCTCCCTAAAAATCCGAACCCAAAGCTTGTCCGATTGTTCTATAAAACTAGCTATGAGTTTTCCAAGGAGTGCCACATTATTCTCCCGCTCACACTGGAGCCCAAGGCCACCCTGCACCTTCGGCTTCACCATCTCCTTCCAAGAAACAAGATGCCATCCCCGTGTTTGACCCTGCTTAGCCCATATAAAGCTCCTGACAGCTTTGTCAACATAATCACAAACCTTTTGGGGAATCCAAAGCATCTGCATAGCATAAACCGATAAAGAAGAAATGACTGATTTAGCTAAACATAATTTACCAGCTTTATTAAGTAGTTTATTCTTCCAAGAAGCCAGCCTCCTGTTAATGTTTTCAATTATCGGAATGAAAACATCCCATTTAACCCAACCCTGAATAAGGTGAAGCCCCAAATATTTTCCCAAACTACTTGCTTTAGGAATAAATGCAAAAGAAGACAAATGAACCTGCCTATGCCTTGGAGCATTCCTTGAGAAAATCATTCTAGACTTCTCTACATTAACTTTCAATCTCGAAGCTTGACAAAAAGCCTGTAAGGTTTCAGAAACAAGTTTCATTTACCCTTGCTGGCTTGGCAAAAAAACAAGACATCATCCGTAAAAAACAAGTGCGAAATCCCAATCCCATCCTTTATTAACCGCACCGGCTTCCATAGCCCATCCGAAACAAGCTTCTGGATTTGTAGTGCAAGACGCTCCATACACAA
Source organism: Croton laevigatus (assembly GCA_949640765.1). Lineage (NCBI taxonomy): Eukaryota > Viridiplantae > Streptophyta > Magnoliopsida > Malpighiales > Euphorbiaceae > Croton > Croton laevigatus. The sequence goes on from CATIWJ010106327.1 coordinate 3,405, forward strand.
AATAAACAGGTAAGGAGATAAAGGATCGCCTTGACGAAGCCCCCTTTAAAGAGTAATAGGGGGAAGCTGAGCACCATTCCAGAGAACCGACAAACTAGATGCCTACACACCCTACATGATTAAATCCACAATCCTAGCTGGAAACCCAAAGTCATAGAGGGTAGCTCAGAGGAAATCCCAACTAACTCTGTCATAAGCCTTCTCAAGATCAATCTTGAAAGCAATTAGATCTCGCCTTCATCGGCAAGTATGGATGGTATGCATAACCTCCTGAACTAACAAAATATTGTCACGAATACCCCTTTCAGATAAAAAACTACCCTGTAAGGGCCCAACCAGATCATGAAGAAGAGGGCGAAACCTATTTACCATAACAAAAGTGATGACTTTGTAAGCCACATTACATAAGCTAATAGGCCTCAAGTCCTTAAAGCGCACCGGATTATCCACCTTAGGAATCAGAACAAGTAATGTCTCCAGCAAACTAGGATCAGCACAACCATCCACAAAAGCATTCTGGACCGTTCTCAGCAGATCATCCCCAAAAATGTGCCAATACTTTTTGTAGAAAAAAGCTTGGAAACCATCCGGACCCGAGGTTTTGAATGGATGCATAGCCATTACCACTCCACGAACCTCCTCCAACGTCACTGGTAACAATAACTTCCGCCTATTCTCCGCTGACAGGAAGGAGTAGCATTTTGCATGATATAGTTGCGAGAGACCTGCGCATCCATAGAAAAAAGGTTAGTGTAAAAAGTAAATGCCTCGTCTTGCAACACCTGTGGATCTGTACTCCAAGCACCATTCTGCAAATATAACCCATGAACTTTATTCCTCTTCCTCCGAATAACAGTCTGAGCATGAAAAAATTGGGTATTCCGGTCACCAAACTTAACCCATTTCTCTCTAGATTTCTGAAACCATAACAGCTCTTCCTGGAAAAGAATCTTTTCATACTCCTGTTGAAGAGACCTCTCTAGTCGATAGAGAGCCTCAGAATTATAACTATCCAACTGACGCTGCACACCTTTCAATCTCGACTCAACATATCGTTTTCTGCGCCGAATACTACCAAACACATTCTTGTTAAAATCAATAGAGGCATTCTTCATATTAAGCAATTTCTGCGAGAGAACCAAGTCCTGAGTAGTCCAAGTATCCCTAACCACACCTTCAAACGCAGGATAAGAAGCCCAGGAGGCATAAAAATGAAAAGGACAAACTTGGTTTTGTATCACTGGTGAGGAAAAATGAAGCAACAGAGGAGAATGATCAGATGACATCCGGGGAAGATGCTCTACATAAGCCTCTGGAAAGGCCATCCGCCAACTCAAATCAGCAATAGCATGGTCAAGCCTCTTCCTAAGTAAACCACCTATGTCGATCTGACGAAACCATGTGAACTTGGCCCCAATAGCACCCAGATCTAAAAATTGACAGTCATCTAGCATTTATGTAGCCCTATCCCTGCAAAACAAACCTCCAACAACCTCGGACGGAAAGCAAACCACATTAAAATCACCAATAGCATTCCACGGACCTGACAGCCTCCCTCGTAACTGACGCAAATAAGACCAAAGCAGCCTTCTACCCTGAGGATTCGGACTAGCATACACAAAACTATTATACCATTGGACATTATCCCGGTTAATCATAACAGTAACCACCTGCGAGTGTGTGTCAATAAGCCGAATATCAACATTCATAGTAACAGACACCAAAACCCAAATACCTCCACTATGCCCTCTAGCTTCAGAAGCACCAACTAACTCATAACCCAAATTCCTCCAAAAATTGGAGGCATTAGCAAACTGGCAATGAGTTTCAAGAATGACAAAAACAACAGGATGGTGATGGCTCACAATATCCTTCACCCTACATTTACCCCTCACATTCACAGCACCACGAATATTTCAAATAACAATATTAAAATTAATATCAATCATCATAGACAATAAGGGCAAACACAGCAAATCAATCAACAATTATCCGGAGGACGACCCTCCTCCATCATAGAAGAGTTCCTTCCAAATTGTATGACAAGATTATTCTTACCTCGAGGAGCAGAAATCAAAAGCACCGGATCCCCAACAAAACCATAACTCTCCATATTTACAGCACTACCTCCAGACATTAAAAAAGTCGGAGCTTGTTTCCCTATAAGCATTGAACCAGGTCTTTCCTCACCAAAAGCCACTGAGGGGTGCTTATCCAAAACCGCTGGAGCAGGAGAAGAAGGTAAGCTAACTGGTTTAGCCACACTACCCTTCTTAGCATTCTCTGCCCAATTACGTTTCTTAGCATGGTCGGTTCTGGGTGGCTCATTCTTACCAACCACAAATCCCACCGGGTCCACAGGAAGGGGAGAAACTTGTTTCCAGTCTTAATACCTGGTTTCAACTGAGAAGCTTCCTTAACAGGTTTCCTTCTGGCTTTAGAAACTACTAACCATTCCCTGTAAGGCTGCACCAAATGATTAGAGCCAGCTTTACCAGAAGCCAGCGGTTGTTGCGACGAAGACTCAGGTTGAACTGTATCCGCAACTAGTCCCGGGTCTGTAGCAGTGGATTTAGCAATAGGAGAACCTGGCACCACCCCTGAATTCAGAGAAGACATATGAGTCGATGTCGAAGCCACATTACTGTCTAGAGGAGCCTTACAATTGCGTTGTATGTGGCCATAGCAACCACATTTAGCACATAACAGATAAAGACCCTCATACTCAACATTATACCAAACATCTCGAAAACAAACTTTTCCCACCACTGGCTGATCAAGATCAATCTCCACACAAATTCAAGCAAATCTACCTCTTTGCAGACCAAGGGTGTGCAAGTCCACTCTTATAGGCCGTCCCACCGCTGATACAAATGTAAGTAAAAAACTCTCATCATACAAATGTATACCCAAGCCAGGGATGTGGATCCACACCATTGTAGTATTGATCCTCGTATTGGCAACAACAAAGTCTAGAGTCCACGGTTTGATTGATAAATAATGATAAAAAATTAGCCATGGAGCTCCTACCATTACTTTCTCTCTATCATCCAACACATCAAATTTTACAAGAAAATATCCATTAGCAATATCCATAAGTTCAAAACTCCCAATTGGTTTCCAGAGAAGTCGATGTTTCTCCCGCAATGCCATAAAACCCACTGATTTGCCAAGCAATTTAATCACCAAACATTCCTTGCACGACTGGCACAGCCGGTCATACTCCGTATTAGCAATGGAAAACTTTGGCAGCAATCGATTCCCTTCCACCAGCTCCAAACTCATCAAACCAGAAGAAAGAAGATTACGCACCTCTTTTTCCTCTGAATCCCGAACTCCCAGTACCTTTTCTTTGAAAGAAGGACTGCGAACATTCCTCCGACTCCCATCACCAGTGTCCAGGGGCTCCGGCGGTAGATCTTCGATGGACATGACAGAATCAGCCATAAGGGCGCAAGAAACGGCGGTATTTCGAAGAAAGAGTTCCATTAAAAGAGTGTATGATATACTCTTATTTCAATATTTATTGTGTTTATTTTCTTTATTTAAAAAAAAAAAAAAACAGAGGTGTCAGACTGAGCTGGTAAACTTAAGTCTGAAGATACCCATTAACGTAATTTGCTCCTTTTCGCAGTAGATTACCCTTTTTGGAAATTGAAAAAATATATATTGTACGGATATTTCGCAATTGGATAAAAGCTCTGTGAAGAAGTCCCTCGATTGGCGGATGTTTATTTCAAGTTCACAGGTGTGCCACTCTATTTTTACCTCTGACACTTGCCGTCAATTATTTTATTATAGTCAACTTGTACATTAAGTAGTCATAAACCATATTAATTTTGGTTAACAAATTCTAAAATCGAATTTTATTTAAAGTAGACATATTCCCATAGTTTAATATTGTACGACTTATAATTTTCCAGAAAAAACTGCTGTACAATTTTATTAACACTTAAATATATTATAAAAAATATCATTGTCAAAATAGAAATAATTATTATTTCTTGCTAAAAATATTATTATTATTTTATCTTTGCTTTTTTTTTACGTTTTTATATTCTATATAATTTATTTTCCTATTTTCGAAATTGTATTTAATTTTTTATTTATTTCTTGTTATTTACAAATTAAAAATTATAATATTTTAATAAATATTTTATATACTCACATTCATATGTTTTCATATATTTTATATAGAGAAAATTAAATTTATACACAAAATAAGAAAATTAGTTAATTTGAGTGAAACCGGCTTAAATATCCTAACATAATATATCAAGTGGGTCCAATAGTCTTACTTTTAGGGATAAAAATGACATTTCGTTCTATTTTTCTTTCATATACTTTCCTAATTGAAAAATTGATTTATATAAATAATACACCAAATTTGAAATTTTTCTCTAGATAAAACATACGGAATGAGTATTATATGAATTTTAAAAACTATATTTTAATTTTGTTATTTATTATTTAATGTTTTAGAGATTAAAAATCATAATATTTTAAAATTAAATTGCTAAATTATTAAATATTTCGACACATATAGACTAAAAATTTTCATATTTTTACATCTAAATAATTTGTTGCGTAAGTGATTTTTATGAAGGGCTGATATTTACTTATTAATGGCAATTTTAATAGGTATATTTGTCTCTTCTCATCATTTTATAATATAAAGTTACAAAAAGATTAAATAATTAAAAGAAAAAGACTAACTAAAATATATTATTGTATGTAAAAACACATTAAGTAAATAATAATTACCTTTAATTTATATTAGACCATATCCAACCATTCATCAAAAAATGCTTTAAAATGAAGACTGAAAATAAAATATTCTTAAAACATATCATCTCTATTTTATCACAACTCCAATCATTTTTTAAATTTCAATCTTCAAATAATAAAATATTAATATTTTATGGACTTATAAATTATTTTAATTATCTCTTTATCACAAATAAAAATAGATTTATTATAATGCACATATTAATATTTTATCTTAATTTTTAACAATATTTTTTATTTATATAAAAATAATTATTTTTCATATAAATTTTTAATTTTTTATTTACATAAAAATAATTCTTTTACATATAAATTTTTATGTATTTAATTTTATTATTTTTGGAACTATATTTTAGAAAATGAAGCTAATAATTAATTTAGTGGGAAGATATAATTGTGGTGCCCCTACTCCAACCATTTTCTATTTCTATAATTTGGCCGTCCAATGGTTCTCTATATTCCAATTCTCAATTCAATTAAATTTAGAGATTGCATTTGGGTCTCCAAATTTGTAGAATTAAAACCATTCTCCAAATCACTGTTTGCTAATTTTTTATTTATTTATTTTAGATGCTTTGATTGGGGTGGTGGTGTTCATGTTGCCTAAGTAATCACCCTTGCACCACAATTATATCTTCCCATTAAATTAATTATTAGCTTCATTTTCGAAAATATAGTTCCAAAAATAATAAAATTAAATAAATAAAAATTCATATGTAAAAGAATTATTTTTATGTAAATAAAAAATTAAAAATTTATATGTAAAATAATTATTTTTATATAAATAAAAAATTTTATTAAAAAATTAAGATAAAATATTAATGTGTGTATTATAATAAATTTATTTTTATTTGTGATAAAGGGATAATTAAAATAATTTATAAGTAAATAAAAATATTAATATTTTATTATTTAAATATTAAAATTTAAAGAATAGTTGGAGTTCAGATAAAATAGAAATAGTATCTTTTAAGAATATTCTATTTTTAGTCTCCATTTTAGAGAATTTTTTGACGAATGATTAGAAATGGCCTTAGGCAATATGAACACCGCCACCCCAATCAAAGCATCTAAATAAATAAATAAATGAAAAATTGGTAAACAGTGATTTGGAGAATGGTTTTCATTCTCCAAATTTGGAGACCCAAATGCAATATTCAAATTTAATTGAATTGGGAATTGGAATATAGAGAACCATTAGAAGGCCAAATTATAGAAATAGAGAATGGTTGGTTGGAGTAGGCCTTAAGCAACAAAATTTTAATCATTATGATAAAATATGAATATTAGTTATTTATGTTATGGCTTAATATTAAATAATAGATATGTGCATGATTTAAAGTTATGAAAAAATTAATTAAAAAAACTAAATGATTACAAGTTATTATTTTTTAGTAAACATGCTATAAATAGAATATAAATATCTTATCAATAAATAAATAAATTATAAATAATTTTTTATCGGCTTCTGAAAAATATGGAAAAATATAATCAGTATAAATTATTCTAGGACTCTTGAACTTAGAAAAAGTTATGACATGTATATATTTGGAACTAAATTGCAAACTTTTTTGTGCACATATGGTTCCTATTGTGTGGATTCTCTTTGTTTTGATACTGTTCCCTAATAATTAGAATTCATTTCAACGCAATTCAAACTCAAAATTTATTATCGCTCTCACACACTCATCGCGCATTGCATGGGTAAAATACTAGTTAAAAGAAAAAAGATTGTCTAAATTATATTATTATATGTTGTTAGGAAAATATATGTGTGTTTTGATTATTTCAAAAGGTAAGTATCCCATGTTGCTAAGCAAACAAACCTCACATGTTTATGTAATGTTAGAGAAATTCTTTTCTTCTCGCTTTGAGACTCTCTTGAAGCATTTTTTTTTTTGGACTCGAATGCTAGATTGTTTATATTCGGTCCCGAGATCAATTTCAGTTGTCCAAAATTCGCAGAATTCGATTCTGTGTTGTAAATTAAACATGAAATAATCAAGACTGTTGAATTTATAGTCAGATGATATTTATAATACAGAGTCGATTTCTTTGAATTGCCACCCTTTGAAATTGATCTCGATACTCAGTATAGACAATCTACCGTGCGAGTCGGAAAAAAAAAAAACAAAAAGGCCAAATTCTCGCTCTTCTCGATTGAGAAGCCTAGCCTTACCCATAATGTTAAATGAACCCTTTAATGAAATAGTAAAGTAAAAAGGGAAGAGAGTGGTTGCGTGCACATGAGAGAAATTAAATTTGCACACCTTAAGTCTGTTTTATAGCAAAAAGCTTTGTTTAATCCTTGAAGGTGGAATAAATCTTTAAAAATAGTGTTTATTACATTCTTCCTTTTTGTACCATTGTTATTTAACATATATAAAAACACATTAACTAAATAATACTCTCATTAAACAAAAACTAATATCATACACAATTCTTAGTCTTTTTTTATTTTTTTTTTAACATATGACACAACGAATAGGGCAGAAAGTTTCAAAAATCTTTCATGAGACATTATTACTCATGTCTATAATTTTTTTTTGGAATGAGTCGTTAGATATTCTTATCCTCAAGTAAAAGGTCTAGAGTTTGATTCTTGTGAATGGAGAAAATACTTGATAAGAGCATTTTACCTCTTAGTAGGTTGACCCAATGCAGCATAATCTAGTAGGCTATGGATTGACACATGGAAAATTAAACTTTTGAGAAGTGCAATTGTAGAAAAGTTATTTTCTAGGAAGTGGTGAATAAATATCAATCGGTTTTGTTTTATGAATTTTCGGAAAGTTGAATTATTTAATAAAATATAATATTAAAATATCCTAAATATCCTTAGAATAATTTTTTTAAAATATAAAAATAAGAATAAAATAGAAGTTATCTACAATTATAGCCTAAGAAATTGACTTTCTTGGGTTGGAGAAGGGAAGTTACTTCCTGATTATGAGAGAAGTTGAGTTTGTTAATTTCTGGGAATTTCCTGAAACAAACACTCAACTTTCCTAGAACATATCTTCTTCTCAGAAGTTGAACTTTCTATTTTCACTTACTCTCAACTAAACGATTTATAGTGGAACGAGGGTATTAATTTCTTTTATTGGAATAAATAAATAAATTTCCATTGGTTCATAAATGATCACATACATATGCAAGTATTTTCCTACAAGATTCAAGTAGTGACATACTATATATTAATAAAATTTATGAAAATGAACTTCGAAATAAAAGCGAAAACGACATATTGCGCCCATAAAATATTAGCTTTTTCTTTAATTAATTAAGGTGAAAAATCTTTAGAATCTTAGTGTTATTAAATCCAAATAAATCTTAATTTTTTAAAGATTTAAAACTTACTCAACAATCACCTTTTCCATTTTCGAATTTTTTCTAGAAAAGGAACCATGCAATTTTACCAGATTTGGAAACTTCAAAAAATGGAAAATGCGATTCCAATTCCCTATTTTTGCTCAAATTATAAGGCAGTGTCTGAGACACTACAAAATTCCTTGAGATCATCTTGATTCCTACAAATTTTTGTTGGGTCATGTCTACCACTTGCTCTACACCTTGGAATTGCAAGATGATTTCATATCACTTTGCCAATAAACATAATATTTGCTTTCCAAAGGAGAATATATGCAAAGCAACATTTCATCCAAACTATAAAAATTCGAAAATTATTACTAGTTCCAAGTGCTTGCATCCTTATTTTGTCCTATTTGTTGCTTATATTGAATACCTTCTTCTATAAGATTAATTTATATTTTTAAAATATATTATTTTATATTTTTATATAAATTTAAAAATGGGACTAAAGATTTTAATTCAATCAATTTATTAACTAACAGTATATATATAAAGAAATTATATACTACATATAAAAATAACTATTCTTAAAAAAAATTAACGAATACACTAATTTATTTGATTTAGTTGTCACGCTTAATGCTTAAATAGATATTATCGTTTATATTATACATACGTAAACCATAATTAGATTAACTAAACCTAAGTTATGCAGTGGCGTAGCCAGGAAATCGGCGGGGAGTCAAAATCCTTCCTGGCTACATCACTGTTTTTGGTAATTCAATTAGTAAAAATACTTGATCAATTCCTATGTTAATCATGAAGAAAAATACCAAAATATTTATCATAAGTGATTTATCAATTCAAGGTATATAGCTTTGTTTGGCATCAGTTTGTAAAGTCGCTAATATCTGATAACTAAGTCATCAAACAACTAATCGATACTAAATCAAGTAATTATATGCTTAATTAACAACATTGTAAAAAGAGAAAAAAAATAAGAAATAAATCCTGACAAAACAATCCTGGAAGTGCATTATAATAAATGCTGCAGCTAAAGATGGAGCATTTTGAATGTATTTTCTCAGCATTTGGGCAGCTTTTAGCATAAAAATGCATCTCCAATTGTGCTTCAGTTGAGCCTATAAATGCTAAAAAACTAAACATTGCTATCACTACACAAAAACATTGCTATCCATGGTCCAGAATTCTGGCAGAATCATCAAAATCCATATATCTGGGGATGTTCTAATCTAGAGCAAGAATCAACTCATCAAGGAAATAGCTTTATCATATTTAAGGTCCTATTTTTGCATTAGGTTTCCCATAATTATTACAAGCATATGCATAACAGAACAGGAATCTCTAACTGAAAATCCAAATATCAAACATAAGATAAATTTCCATAAATTCCCATATATATATATATATATATAAAAGCAAGATCAGAGACGAAGTAATTAGTGAAAACAAAAATCCATGACAAGATGGGATGGTTACTTCAGTTAATTAGTGATAAATTGGTGAAGTACATCTTCTAATTAGCTGTCGTGATATGATCAAATCAAATAAAAATGAAAGGAAATGACGGATTTTAAGTTCAATTCATAATCTAAACAAATAATTTAAGTTAATCTAAACCAATTCCGAATACCATTTTCAATTTCTAATATAAACCCTAAAATTTACATTTAACAAAAGATTTAACAGAACTTATCTCTAATTCCGGCAGAGACAGCAGAGACGGCGCAACAGTGGCGTCGGCAAGTCAGTGATGGCGGGCGGGCGGGCGGACGGGTTTCACTCAGTTTCTTTCTTCCCCTTCATATTTCTACTTAGCATACACATGACCTGCTGCTTTGCTTTTGTTTCTTCTTGAATTCGTGTTTTTTTTTTTCATGTTAAGATCAAAACAACATCGTTTTGATTGGTTATAAAAAAAAAATATTTAAATGAAACGCACTGTATTGGGCCAATACTCTTTTCTTCCTTCCTTCTTTCTTTCTTTCTTTCCTCTTTCTTCTTTTTTCTTTCCAGACTGCTATTTTATTTTACTGCTAGCCATGTTTTGCGTTTTTCCGGCTTGATCTCTCTAATGAAAAATTTTTTTCCCAAAAAATCATGGAGCCCAACACCCTCTTTGGCCCCAACATGTCTCCACCCCTAAGGTTATGGACTTATGTTATAGTAACCTTAATAAGTTGATCTAAGTATAAAATTAAGACCAAATGCCTTTGTTGACAACATTGTTCATCAAATAATAACTTTCCCACGTGTCACTAATTTACCGGGCTGACGGCACCAATAACAAAATAAAATAAAATAAAATTTGATAAAATTATAATAATTTAAAATCCAGCCTAATGTGATATAGATATAAATATAATATGCTTCACTGTTTCAAATGCTATCTCTAAGAACTCGAAGACCGAAATGTTATATTCCAATTAAGTCTCAAGCAAACAAAAAAAAAAGGGGGAGGGCTTTTAGCTTATAAGGACTTTATATTTGATACCATCTAATCTACTTTCTAATTATTATAACTTGAAGGCTTCATTGGCTGCTCAAAACCAGTAAGTCTCCAAACCTATTTTTTGGGTAATTTCATATAATTAATG
>CATIWJ010106339.1:0-15985 GCA_949640765.1 Croton laevigatus
GAGAAATAATTATATCATAAATATAAAACAACTAAATGAAAATACTTTCAAATTAAGTATAAAGAGTTATATATATATATATATATATATATACATACTATCGTTTTTAAAATACGTTGAACGTGACTACTTGTTAAGCATTCGTTATTTGATATTGCAATAGTTTCTAAAAAATTTTATTTAATTATATTTATTAATTATGTGCAAAATTAATTATTGGAAAATGCAGAAAATTTTAGCATTAATTAATTATATTTATAATAATAATATTCCTTATCAAAATATGATTTTAATTTGATTAATTAATAATTAAATTAATATTTTTATTAAATATAATTAATTAATAATTAAAATAGTATTCCTTATCAATTAATTAATTATGAATAATAATAATATAGTATTCCTTATTTGGATATGATTTGAATTTAATTAATAATTAAAATAGTATTGCTTATTAGAATGTGATTTGAATATAATTAATTAATTATGAATAATTTCATAGTATTTTTTATTAGAACATAATTTGAATTTAAGTAATTTTTTCAAGAATTTGAATTTAATTAATTAATAATTAATAATTAAACTTCTTATTATAATATGATTTGAATTTCATCAATTAATAATTAAAATACTACCACCATTTTATAATAATAGAGACTTTTACTATTCATATCCAAATTTTCTCTAAAAAGTTCTAGTTCTAATGCCCTTTATAAAGTTGGAGAGAGAAACAAAAAAGGAGTAGATTTTGGCACATGTTTGTCATACAATCATTTCAAGTGAACTTTGTAAAGTAGAGGGGCAATCAACTAATCCCTCCCGGTTGTAGCTGGTAAAGGCGGTGGGAAAGGGGGAATTTTCGCTTCTCAATTTTTTGCTGCATTTTGTTATAAAGGTGGGCTTTTTATAATTTAAGGGAGAAATTTGGTAAAACTTCTAAATTTGGTTATTTTCAAATTGTAAATTAGCTTACCTAGAGTCACCATTATTTAAGTAAATGTAAAAGGGAACAAAATGAAGCATATCTTGAGTCATAGAAACATTATATGGATTAAGAGAAATTTAGCAAAAAATACGTAATGAATGGTGAAGAACATGAAGATAAAATTTTGACAATAGTTGAAGGGAACAAAAGGAGGCATATTTCATTGACAACTCAAAATGAAGTACAAGCATTTGTAATTCAGAAACTGGTAGAAGATCACTGAACCCATGAAATTATCTTGGAAGTTGCGGCCAAGTTCTGCATTTTGAGGACATCTTATTACAAGTTATTGGCAAAGGGGAAAAATGGTGATTCCAATTCAACACCATAAGTTGAAACCAGAGGAAGGAAAAGGATATATGTTGATCAAAATAGAGTAAAGGGCATTCCTAAAGAGAGAGGGCAATCACTTAGATGTCTAGCCGGGTGCATCTGCCTCCACTATTAGCTAATGGATTAAGAGAAGAGAAATTAAGGCACATTCCAATGCAATTAAGCCTCTACTTAGGAAAGAAAACGTGATTGGTAGAGTAAATTTTTGCATTTCAATGTTTGATCAAGGTACATTACTCCCTAATCCTTCTTTTATTGGAATGCATAATATTATTCACATTGATAAGAAATGGTTCAACATGTGTGAAAAAACACAAAAATATTACCTAGTTATTGATGAAGAAGAACCTTTGAGAGTTTGTCAAAATAAGAAATTTATACCAAAGATTATGTTTTTTCACTGTTGCAACAAGACCTAGATTTGATTTGAATCATAATGTTATATTTGATGGTAAACTAGGTATTTGGCCCTTTTCAATTACTAACCAGCAAAGAATAAATCTAAAAATAAACAGACTGAAACTATGGTCACTAAAACCTTAGCCTTAGTCACTAAAGATGTCAAATCAATGATATTGAACAATTTGCTTTCTACTATTAACGAAAAATGGATGCAACATAGTGAAAATCCACCCATATTTATTCAACAAGATAATGCTAGACCTCACATTTCTATTAATGATAAATTATTTTGTAAGGCAATTAAGATTTACATTTGGATATAAGACTTATATGTCAACCAGCTAATAGTCCATATTTGAATGTACTGGACTTAGAGTTTTTTAGGGCAATAGATACCATTAAGAGCAAAGATGCACCTACAAATCTTGGAAAGAGACAATGTCCCCTCCCATTCGCACATATATATATATATATTCTGTTTAATAATGAGTGCTCTGCTATGTAGAATTGATTTTATGGGTGCTATGGTATGGAGCAATTTGCTAGGATGTTATGGAAAAATTGAATAAAAAGAAAAGATAAAAGGAGGTGGTCGAATGATATTTGTATTACTTAGGATCGAAATGGAGCTTTTTAAATACAATTTAACACAATAATATTTTTAGATAATAAAATATCAATTTGCTCTCAAACAAACAGCTCCATTCCCATATAGTAGTACTTTTATTAAAAAATAGAAAATTGACAAAAAATTTGCTGCGTGCAAAGCTCATCATCTTTTGTACATTTCTGGCAAAAGGGGAAAAGGAAAAGCTCAACTACCAAATCTTTAACTGGATTTAGCTTCCTTTAACTACACAAACCAAAAGCTGTCCAGAACTTTAAACCATTTTTGCCTGCCTAAAAATGACATATTTCAACTTCTAACCATAATGCAAACCTGAAAAGGAAATTAAATTTCCCTATCAAAGGAAAAATTCACATGTTTTATTAACCTCAAAATGAACTCCTAATGTCAAAAAAAAAAAAAATCAAAGTTTCAGTTACCATTCATGAAACAAGTCAAAATTTGGAAGCATTAATAAAAATAAAAAAAAACACAAACCAAACGTCACATTCTTCCTTGCTAAGTATTTTTAAACATTATGAGCTTTGAGTCCATCCTGTGACAGGATGCAAAGAACAAAAATTGTCTTAGTTCATTCTTCTGCTACAGGCCTATCACTCATCAAGCGGAAAACTGTCCACGGCTCTCCTACTAAATCGCCCCTATTTCACTTCTTCAGTTACGATACAAGTATCCAACGACTGCCAACACCAGCAGCATCAAAGCTGCTGCAGCAGCACCACCCCACATCCAGTAGTTGGTTGACTTTCTCTTCCTCAAGATGGCTTTTGGAAGCGAATCAGGACCCCTTGATCTCCTGTACCTGACACCGGTCTCCTTTCTCACCTTTTCCTTAACAGAAGCTGGAGACTCATCATTAACTTCAACATTTTCGGTCTCTGCTGCCTCTGCAACTGCTTCATCTGGCTCCTCAGCTTCACCTGAAGGTGCAGACCCTCCAGCCTTCTTCTTCAATTTCTTTTCGCGCTCCTGTAAGTACATATAAAAATAGTTTTAATATGAACAGACAATAAAAACAGCATACAGTGAGCAAATATCAGAACAAAGGAATAAGTAAAATTTCCTTGAGCTTTTTCTCTGCTTCCTTTTGAGCTCTTATTACTGCTTTAGCTGCAGCTTTCTCAGCCAGTTTCTTCTTCCTTTCCATGGCTTGTTTAGCTTTTAGCATCTCTTCTTCTCTTTTAAGCTCCTTCAACTTTGATTCATCAACTGCTTCCTTCACAGGAGCTCTCTTTTCTGACACATAGATCTCGTCAGCAGCTACATCAGTATGGTCTGACGTGGACTTCGAACCAGTCTTACTTGATTCTTTTTGGACCTTCTGAGTGCCTGCAGTATCCTTTTGCAGAGCAGGTTTTGGTTCGTCTTTCACTCGTTTCACATTAGGTTTAGTTGCCGCTTCTGGTTCAGATGGTACCGGTGTCTCCACCGCTAACAATGGCTTCTCATCAGGGTTTCTCATTCGCCCATCCCTACTCATCTGGCGCACGTCAAGAGATTGCAAAATTCTTTTCTCATAATCATCACGAAAGGATTTGTTGCTGCTCCAGAGAGACATAAATTTCTCAACCTGGTTTAGAATAAAAGAACACAAGATTAGCATATATAACATGAATATTCAGGTATTTTATATGTTCTAGAAAACAAGTACTTATTTAACATACCTCTTCATGAGCCAGCTTCTCAAGAGCCTGCACATCTTTCTTCGTAGCAAGATCTTTAGCTTCAGTCATAACCTTGCGGCTATTGTAAAAGTGAACATTCTGACGGAGAGAGGAGATAAATACATCACAATGTGAAAAATACTGCAGGCTTCATCCCACAAGATAATTTTTCACCCCACAGATGGCCAGCACAAAAATTATAAAGGTACAAATGGATGAAAGGATCAACACAACCATAGTCATTAACATTCTATGCAAATTAGATCCAGCACATATTTCTTGCAGAAGAGTATCCCGTTTTGATAGATTTTTTAGCTTTTGAATTAACTAAGAAGCAATGTAACAAAAAGATATTGACTCATGATTCCTGATTGATAGAAACCAAAGCTAGAGGACATAGTTCAGAATTATTCAATATCGTACAATATGGAACCAACATAGTTGCAAGTAGTTTGAGATTACGCTAAAAACTAGCTAAAACATGCAATCCAACCAAGTCAACTAACAGCCTCATACCAAAATGAAGCAGACCGAACACGATAAGGGACAGAGTAGAGACAACAGTGTGCTGTCGTCACTGCAGAACCATGACGCAAGAAACGTAACAATAAAACGAAAAAAATGGAAGAAGTTGAAAACATAATCTTTGTTTTTTGCCATTAATATGTGCAGGTCTAGCATTTATCACAATCCTAACTACGGATGGAGAATGTATCTTTTTGTAAACCCTATAACAAACCCTCTCCCACCTTTTAATACAACAAAATCTCAGTTCTTGACCCAACTATGGACGGACAGGTTATGAACAAGTGCACAACTTGACCAAAGCATGAGCAGGTTTCAATTAGAACACTGAGTCACTCAACCAAATCATTCATCAAGAACCTTGTGGATAACATGTTGAGTTTGTTTCTACATAAATGCAAAGAGATAAGGGTAAAAAAAAAGAGCCAAACAAACACAAAATTTGAACCACTGCCACAAATCATGAAATAAAATAAACATACCCCATCATCACGCAGTTGCCTCAAAGACTTTATATTTTCAAATGCTTTGTCCCTCTTCACTGTAATGGCTTCCAGATCATCCTGTAAAGACTTGATTTCAGCGTCTAATGCCTTCACTTTTTCTTTTAGTTGACCAATTCTTGACCCAACTGCCAGTTTCTCCTTTCTCACTCCATCCAAATCAACACCCATAAGCTACAATAAACATATATATGTTCTTAAGTTATTATATGCATATAAACGATAAAAAATATTTCAATAACAGGGAGAAGTAAATGAAACCACAAACTTTCAATACATAAAATCAGAACTTGATATCTCTTACTTTGACCTGGTCTTGAATAGCTTCTTTCTGGCCCAGAGAATCCTGAATCTTTGCTCTCATAGCAGCATTAGCAATTACTTTTTCCCTTGTCCCCTCGAGCTGTTTGATCTCTCTAAGTATTTGCTTTTCCTCATTCAATGAGATGCTCTCATGTTCAATGTGGTACCGCATCGCATTGATCTAGATTACCAAACAAAAATAAATAAATAATAAAAATGCATCAAGGGAGCAACAAATTTGCGCTCAAAAGAAGCAACTGAAATGTGTAACATACTTGATCATTGAGCTCTTCCTCAGACGAACACAGACCACCACGACCTGAATTGTTAGTGTTGCGTAACTTTCCCAGTGCCTGCTGCAGAGGTTCTATTTCCTTTCTTTTTTCATCAACTATAGATCGGTACTGATCATTCTCATTTCTTAGAGTTTTCATCTGTTCCATCAATTCTGATCGCACTGACTGGATGAGAAAAGAAGAAAATCATTAATTAGAATTCTATTTATATCAATAAGTGGAAACAAATTTTTGCATATTAACAGATTAATGGTGAATTCATGGCAAACAATTCTCCAATCTCTCTCAATTTATTCTCGAACAGACAATACGTCATCATCAGAGTTTCTCTAAGGACACCTCTATGGCCTGTTAAACATGCAATGGCAAGTGTTTCAGATAGCACGACAAATCATAACATGTCAGAGGCTTTCTTTAAGGCTTGAACTTCCATAATTGGGTCCAAGCAAATGTAAATCCTTGATGACAATAACTAATATTCCACAAATAGTATCAAACGACAATAATACGCCAAAAATTGCTAGTCCATGTTGAGATATAAAGAGTAATTCCTTCACATACCCTCTTTGCTTTCAACTCCTCCAAAATCTGAAACCGCGATTGATTAGTCCGTTGAATCTCCCTATCAGCAGAATCAATTTTGCCTTTAATTTTTGGATCATCAAACGGTCGGTATCTTACAAAATAGAAAGAATGGATCTGCCTGGGAGCAGGCCACTCGTCAGCTGCTTCCTTTGGGACTTTGCCATCTGCAAAATTGTCGCCTTCTTTTGCAAGTTCCTCATCATGAGAGCCAAATTTGATAGGCTCTTTAAATCCTGACTCCTTATCCAGTTTTCCATTTTCCTTCTCAAGCAGAAATGAATTATCCATTTCAGCAACAGTCTCTACCGGTACTTGAGACATTTCAGTTCCGACAACCTCCACGCCCATCCTTCAACAATGGATCAGCTTTGAGAACTGAAAAATCCTGATTCACAAAGAATTGAACTTTATTTAAATATGAAAACAAATACTCAACAGAAATCATTTCAGAACATTATCAAGCGAATACCAACTCACTTGTTTTGCAGGTTTTATATATGTAAGACCAAACAGGAAATTTTAAAAAATCATGAATTCAAGATCCAAGAAATCAAACTAGAGTCTAAAGGCACAAATCAATCACTCGAAAAGAAATGATACCAAAGTAAATAAACAAATCTTTGACCAAAAAAAAAAAAAAAGTAAACAAATCCAAATAAATAATCAAAGGGATATACATGCAATTGAGATATCGAACCCATTCAATAAAAAACAAAAGAAAAATCAAAGTTAAGCAAACAAAACCAATATCATAAAACCACATTAAATTAAATCAAAACAATAACAATAAATCATGATCTTCACAAAGATCAACAAATTCCAAAGAGAATTGCAGAAATCTAACTAAAATTTTTTCAAAAAAAAGGAAACACAAAATAAACGATCTCAATAACGTACCAGAGCAAAAGGGTGCATAAAAGATAAATGAATCATAAAAGAAAATAGAATTGAATAACAAAACAGAGAAGAAGAAAAATGGGAGATTATTACCAGGGAAGCAGAACAGAAGGAGAAGAAGACCCTCTTGACAAAGGGCCCCCAAGTTACGAGTTTGGGTAAAAACCAAACAAAACGGGTCAGATCTCAAAACCTCTCTCTCTCTCTCTCTCTTTTGTGTTTCTCTGTTTGGTTTCTTTCTTGTTTCCTTGCAAGAAATATAAGGAAGAAAGAGAGAGAGTGGGTAATAGATTTTATTTACTATACTAGGTGTCCATTTAGAGAGAAAATAAGAGACGAGGGTATTTCGGCTAACAAATTTTCATATATATATATATATTTTCCATTTTACTTTTAGAAACATAATATTATTTTTACGCAAGCAAAATATTTATACGGCCTTCAAATTTTAAAAATTTATATGGGTGAAAAATAATTTTCAGCTACTTCTAATAAAATTATTAATTTTATTAATTATTTTCATCTTACATTCTCATTAATCTTAAATTCATTTGGCCTCAAATTTCAACTTTTCTTCATCTTCAATCATTTTCATAATTAGAATACGGCATTTAAAAAATTTGAGATGGCCTTATTTTTTACAGAAACCAAACGTACTATTTTTATTATGTATGAGATTTTTTTTTTTTTTTGAGAAATTATATATGGGAGATTTTGAATATACATATTTTGTGGGGAGAAAAAAAAAAGGAAAAGACTACCTATATTGAGGTATCTTAAATTGTGATGTGATATCTAAAAAAACTCCGTCCAATAAATTTTTTGATCTTGCTTTTGTTTTTAAAATTGGGATTAAATTAAAAATTAAAATGGTTGTGTTATTTGATAGTTAGGTAAATAAATTGAAATTTAAAATATTTTGAATACTATCCTGATTGATTAGTGTATTCTGTTTTGAATATTTAGATTGGTTGTGAAAATGGACTTGAATTTTGCACTTTCAACTTTTGGCACACTCAACCTTGACAGTGATTATTGGCCAAAACATCAACGCTGTTGAACCATTTTGAACTTTAATCCCATTTCACTCATAAATTTTTATCCCTTAACCAATTTTACCTTGATTGGAAATTTTTGTTGTGGCTTAATTGATATATTTTGAAAGTACCAAGTCCAATTATAAAATTAATTTAAAAATCATGGCTACTTGAATTAATTTTATAAATTTGAGGATTGTTTTATAATTAGCCTAATTCATATTCAACCTCTGGACACCACTGCCACACCATTTTTGCCAAAAATTGCCACAACGCTGTCGAAAACTTTCTATTCCAAATACTAATACTTTTCCTATTTTTCCCTTTCAATTGGCTATTGAAGAAAAGCAATTCATACTAATATACAACCACAATTTTTTTGGTTTCTTTCATTTTCTAGGCAAACAAACGGGGAAAATGGGAAAAATGAGGAGAAGATTAGAAGATTATCTCGTAGACTTGATCAAAACTAAAGAGAAGAGAATCAAGTGTGGCGAATGCTTCCCTTCAAATGTGAAATCGCAGAACCACACAACCTGTCGAACCTCAACCACGACCTAATCATCTGAATCACTCAGAGATAACGACGTTCAAGCTACCTCCATCGATTTTCTTGCTTGTCGTCGATGGTCCATAAATGACCCAACCAATAGCAACCATCTCCTTATCATGCATGTAGAATCTGCCCCTCTATAACCTCAATTGTGTGATTCCACGACTGAACCTTCGTCATCCACTGTTGGCTCCATTTTCAAGCATTTTTGGTGGTCGGCTAATGGAAATGATGGCGCCATTAGCTTTCTATTATTGAGCCCGTCCTTTTGGTATGGCCATCTACCGCAACCACTGTCGTTTCCATTGACCGAAATTTAAAGGATTCCAAAAAAATTTTGCCTATTCTGGCCAAACAGTAAAGAATCGAAAAAATAATAACATATATGGAATTCTTGTCGAAATATTAACCAATTGATGTGATTTTTTTTATGTTGGATTAAGAAAAAATTTTTGGCAGCAACGAAAATGGTGGTTACCAGCAGAGGTGGCAATGACGAGTGTCCACATGTTGAAGATGAATTGAGCTAACTATAAAATAACCCTCAATTTATGAAGTTAATTCAATTAGCCATGATATTTATATTAGTTTCATAATAGGCTTTTATACTTTTAAAATATATCAATTAAGCCACAAAAATTTTCAATTAGGGTGAAATCAGTTAAGGGACTGGAAGTTAAGGGTGAAATTAGTTGGGGACCTGGAAACGGTTTAAAATTCAAAATAGGTCGAAAATGTTCAAACACCCAAAGTTAGGGGTCAAATTCATGTTTCGGCCAGTAGTAATTTATGCCACTCAACTTTACACTTTGAGTCATATAGCGCCCTGAACTTTGCAGTTTGTGTTGTATGACACCTTAACTTAGATGCTATCATGTATTCATTTTTTCCCTTTTCCAAACATGTAATTTTTGTTCTTAATTACTTTATTTTAATTTTTTATCTTAATTTCAATTAGTTTTAAACAATAATTTAGAGAAAAAATCTAGTTAAATGCAAAATGTATTTTGAAATTGAAAAAAATAGTAAATTGTTATGCCATCTTCATATTTTGTAGAACTAAGCCTAACTTATCCTAAAAATTCGAGTTAACAAGAAGATAATTGCCCAACCTTATATTCGACTGGAACTTTTCATTCTTAACTGATGTGAGATTTTAACATACCCTCTCACGACCAGCTATTGGGGTTCATCAAGCCCATTTTTTGGGATTTGCGGCCCATTTTTCAAGACTCATTATGAGCGAAGGCTCATTACGGACCCAATTACAGGAGTGACCCATCACAATGAGGAGTGAGGTAGGATATGATACCATATTAAAGTTAGGCCTAACTCATCCTGAAAAACTCGAGTTGATTGGAACAGTATTCCTAACCTTGCTCATTCCTTACCGATGTGGAATTTACATTCTCAACATCCCCCTCAAGTGCAACCGGGGCCTATTGACGCTTACTAACATAAGCCCAAGTAATCAGGGGTAGCAAAATGTGTCACAATTCGTTAATCCGAATATGCTAATATGAAAAATTAATGGATTTGGGTTGAGCCTTAATGGGTTGACAAAATGATAAACACGACTCAATAAAAATACGTATCTAAATAGGTTGGGTTGTGAGTTGACACGATACGACTTATTAACCTATTATAAATTATGATACTACCCATTTCAATAAAATAATGACAATTACTATTCATACTATTTTTCCTCTAATTTTTTTCCCATTTTACCTATAAGTCACATTCACTCAATAAAAAAAAATGAATCTCACATGCACTAAAAGATAATGCATATTCACAATTAGACAAAAAGCATTTTTGTCCAACTTAGGTTCAAAATATCAACTTTATGAAAAGTAGCCAATTTCCTAATAAGTTAATGTTTGTTTAGAGAAATTTTCAAAAGTTAGGAAATTGAAAACAAATAACTAATATCCAATTTTGATTTTCTTTTTCTACTAAAAAATGTAAGTCATAAAATCGCATTTTTATTTCAATAAATTGTAACTGCATTTTATTATAAATTTGATGTACATTTTGTAGGAGATTACTATGTATTACACAGAAAATAGTATTAAATTAATTTTAATATAATAGAGAAAATAATATTAAAATAATTTTTTAATAAAATAATTAATTGTTACGAGATATATACTATCATCATCTTAGTAGATTAAAAATACTATGCAAATTAACCGGAGTTTGGTGAACCGCTTCAAATACGCCCCAAAACATTATTATCAACTTTTTATATGGTAAATTATGGGTTTTACCGCTTCTCCCTAACGTTTTTTAATGTCTTAAATTATTCACTGTATTTAACGAAATTAGGAAAGTTCATCAATTCACGTTTAAATTTAAAAACAACTAATAAGGACTTATTTGCTAAAAAAATACTAATAAGGACTAACATGACAAAAAAGACTAGTTCAAAAAAAAAATAAAAACCATGGCATGACGACACAACAAAAGACACAGCAATATGTAATAATCTTTATTTAAACCAATTAAGCAACAGTAAAAATGCTAGTGTTGTCTGAAAGCATGTATAATGACATATCTAACCCCCTTGGGAACACGTGGCTTTTATGTCGATGATTACGAGAGGACCTTTCCGTAGGGTCCTTTTCGAATTATTTATTCACAAGAGTTTTAAGATAAGATATTGATGATGATGAAAGTACTTTAATACCCTTATCTCCTATGCCAAAATTACATAAATGTCATTTGACACGTGCAATGCGAGTGTGAAGAAAAAGTTTGTTTTGCTCTAGCAGGGAATCTAATGGAGAAATGTCCACTAGATTTGTTTTGGCCATTACTTCAATTGCACTTTCTCCCATTTTCCCAAATCTCAACTACCTTCACTATTAATTTTTCCTCTGTTATTTTTATTGCAAATAATTATTATTTATTCATTTATTGTATTATACAAATAATAATATATTAATAAATAATAAAAAAATACATCATAAATTTCATATAAAACAGAAATAAAAAATACTTCTCTAAAAATATAATTTATTGATAATTCTTTTTTACTGGATAAAAAATTAATATTTCAAATTGGATGATATTAAATTTTCTTCAATGATTTTTTTTTCGAAAATCGAAACATATGAAACAAGGAAAAATAATTGTTTTAATAAATTTTAATGGAGAAACATATTATATTATTTAATTCCATTGATATCTATGTATCATCCAAACTTGAATATACCATCTCCATGCAAAAGAAATCAACAATTTACTCTATATTTTGAATCATAAAAAAAAAAAAAAAAACAGCACAAACACATAATTAAGAAATAACATAAACAATAAACCTATAAATGGTACTAACTACCCTTAAGATCTATCTAAAAAAATAGATTTAAGAAATAAAATACGAAATGTGATCCAAATAAATAGAAAATTAGAATATATTTAAGAAAAAAAAAAACTAGATTAAACAGGATAGAAATAAAAAACCAATGCCCGATAAAAAAGAAGATCATCAATGGCTCAAACAATCAAATATGATGAAAAAGTCAAAAAAATGAGAGGAAGGAAAATAATTCATGTATTTTTACCCATTATATAATTTAGATTTTATATTTTTAATATTATATTTTTAGTCTATGTTTTTTATTTAATTATTTAGTACATTTAGAAACTAAAAAGTATGGTATTTTAAAAAAATAGATACTAAATTATTGAATATTTTAAAATTAAAAAATTAAAAATATTAATATTTTTACCATTAAACTGCAATAGTTTACTAAATGATTAATATTTTATAAAATGGATAATTTAAATATCCATATTTATTTTTTTTTTCATCATTTTAATAGTAAGAAATTGAATAATGATAAAAATAGAAAAAAATAAGAATTAAAAAATTTAATATTAGAAATATAAAAAATTATTTATATAATATATAAAAATACACAATTTAAATAATAACTATTCTTTTTAATTGAGCTTAACCATAGTAACTTTTATTCCCTGTCTTCCCTCCATAAAATTTTTGATATAGGTGATCCAAAATTATAGTGTATATTTTTTTTTTAATTTTATCTTTTTTTTCCAATTTTAAGCTTACTTTAATTGATTAAATTTTACGAATAATATTAAAAAAAATAATTTTTAAGTTAAAAATAACTTTTAACTTGATTATATTTTTAGTTCTAAAACGTCACATTTTAATTGTTAACTCTTAAAATGGCCATATTTATTTTATTTATAAATTATTTATATTTTTTATAATATATTTATATTTTATTTATATTTATAAGTGATTATTTTAATAATTATTTTTAAGAAACTTGTTTTTAGAGCATGATAGAATTTAATAACCTATTTATTTCAAAATTTCTAAATTATATAATATACATTTGAAAAGTCAACTCATTTATATCCATTTATGTACGAAATAAATATATCTGAACTAATCTAAATGTCTTATTCTAAATTGGGAAGCGGAGTTTCATTTTAAAAACAATAAAATATATTTTAGATATTTTCATAAAATTATAAAAAAATTAGTAGATTTATTACCTCTTAGGGGTAACTAAAGAAAAAAAAATTAGTAGATTTATTATATTTAAAAAAATTATGGAAAATGCCACTTTATTTATGTCAATATAAGAAGAAACATCCAGAAATTGTCTACTTAATGCTAAAACCGACTTAACATTGGGCATTTAATCAAGGTAAAGTGGGGGTGTCAAAAGCTGATCCGACATGTTAAATCGATACGAATCCAACTTGAAAATAGCGGGTGATGATTGAGGTTTTAACCTGTTTAATTAAATGGGTCGATACGAACCCGACCTGAAATTAAATGGGTTAGGTTCAGGCTGAAAATTTCAACCCAAAAAATGACTTCGTTTTTGTATTAGGGTTAATACATATATATTGAAAATTTCAGCCCTAAATAAAATGCTTGCTTAGTGCTTCTCACTTCCTTTCTTCAAAATTCCTTCCTCTCATTTTTCAGTAGCAGCTCCTACTACCCACCGATCTCCGTCACTATCTCTCCGTTCAGTCGTGCCGTCGAGCGTTTTAGCAGAAGCCCAATCTCTGTTCAGCCATGCCGTCCAGCAGGTTAGTATAGCTTCATTTCTTGTATAGGTTTTAGTATTACACTTACAAATTAGGTTTTTAATACAATCTAGGCTCTTGCTCTCAAATTCCTCCGATGGCCAGAGGCAAGCATATGGCTTACTGTTTCTTCATTTTTCTTTTTTCTTTTTTTTTTCTTATGATAATTTTGTCGATCCTTAACTTTCATTTTTATGCCAGCTAAATCAGCGACTACACCAACCTCACCATCACCATCATCTTTGGTACTTCTCTCTCTTGTTATTCTAATCCATAATTTGTTTTGTTACATGTTTGTTTGTTGAGAAAATGCAAGAAACTTAAGTGACTGCACTAAGAATTTATTTTGCCATAATTGCGTTAAATTTCCTTATAATCTTAAATGTCTTCTGTACTTTGCCTGATACTCATAGATTAGCCATAACACTTGAACAAGGGAATATAGTACTGGTAAGTTTAATAAACGATACTTTAGAGAAGCAACAGTCTTTTAAAGTTGGTTTCTTAATACCTGCCAATATTCTGCCCTCAAATTCTGCTTCTTCTTCCATTGCAACTCAACCAGACACTACTGCTCAAGTGATGTTGCATTTATCACTAGTACTTTCTGCAATTAGTCTAATGTGCATTTATTTGTGATAGTGATGACATTTTAACAATGGCATGTTAGTTTCTTGCTTGATTAATAGATTGATTAGATGTTTGCATGATGTTGACGAGGTGGTTATATATATTTTTAGATGACTTGGGGAAATTTCAGTTTTTAAGAATGTCTTAAGCTAGTTACATTGGATGTATTGGTTTAATTGCATTAGAAACCTTTTATGAAAAATTCATAAATGTGATATTGATAAACAATAAATTTGCTATAAGTTACTTTGTTGTTTGTAATGTAGTTATGGCAAACCATGAGCAAATTGGACTTAACGCAGTTATGGCAGACCATGAGCAAATCGGATTTAATGCAATTATGGTAGACCATGAGAAAATCGGACTTTCTTCTGAGGGGGAGGAGATAGACTTGTGTATGAAGAAGAAAAAAAAGGAGGAATCTGGCTCTTCTAAGCCTTCTGTGCTTTCTAATAAGAAATGCAAACGTAGGCTTATATCTGGTGTTTAGGTGCATTTTGATTTTCTTGATGAACCAAATGAAAATTGTAATTTACTTTGCAAGTGTAAGAAATATGAGAAATCTTACAAGGCTGATAATAACACAGGGACAGGTAATTTACTTCGTTATTGTAACACCCCTTAATCCGACCATTTGCAGCCGAACTAAGAAGTGCCACATTACATATTACATATCATATCTACTTAATTTACAATAATAAGGGTATTTTTTCTCTCTCTACTGTAGCATGTGCTGACTTCATCTTTACAGTATATGCCAGTCGAAGTTCTTCGGGCCCATTTGCTATTTATCAGTTCCTGTTTCTTTCACATCTTTCGGAGACCTACGAGTTCAGGATTAACCAAACTTGCTGAGCGATTTCGCTCAGTGGATACTTTAACTAATAAAAAGCATAAATCATTTAAATGCACATGTATAATTTAAAACGATATTCAACAACATCAAAATATAATCTCAATAAATCAAATAATATATAATTCATTTAAAACTGTAATCAAAATAATAAATAATGCAAACAATTTACCTTGAACCTTACTTCATCATCTAAATTTTGCTATACTAGGTACTTGGATGAACTTAGGGATAAAGCTACTGCATTTAATCTGTATTTCAGATAACTATAGGCCGTAGCCAGAGTATCCTTTGTTTCTCAAAAATCTATCTCACGGCGATGGCAGGAGTAAATCAAAATCTCAATTCATTTAAACGGCCGTATTCAAAACATCAAAATCACATCACCGAAATCTGACCCATCGTGGGCTCTGTTCGGCATCCGAAATCTGACCCATCATGGGCGCTGTTCGGAATTTCCAAAGTCTAATCACAATTTGTGTAACACCCTGATTCTTAATGTTGACTTAAAGGACTAATTTAGCAATAAAATATTTTTGAGAATGTTTTGATCATTGGAAAATTTTAAAAGAAGAATTAAGTTAAAAATATCGAATTTTGAGTTTAGACGTCGAGATGAGTAATTTGAGTATAATTTTTAGTTATAGAAGTAATTTTTAATTTTTATCGGCATCAGGAAAATACGGTGACACTGTGAATTAAAAATTAG
>CATIWJ010106374.1:0-55968 GCA_949640765.1 Croton laevigatus
AAACGATGGTATAACCTCCAGATTTACTTAGTTTGGCATGTACTGGATATTGGTAATTATTTGATATGAGTAAAAATTGTAAAGTAGTTAGTATATGAGAAATGTTTAAGATATTTATGTTATAATAGCAAAATGAAAAAACAATTTGTAAGCAATAATGAATGATAGTCGGTACTGTAACACTTCAGTTTGGCTTATTCGTAAGTTGGATTTGGGGTGTTACAAAATAGTTTTGCCCAACAATTGATCATTCATTATTTCATGTTAAATACATGAGCATGCCGACAATACTTAGAATCAAAAGATAAAGTTAGAGAGTCGTACCATCAATCATTCCAAATCTTAGAATGATAGAATTTAACTTTTGCTCATTTAGCGGTTTGGTGAAAATGTTTGCTTACTGGTTGTTCGTCTCCACGAACTCCAAAGAAATATCACCATTTTGTACATAATCTTTAATAAAATGATGTCTTATATCTATATGTTTAGTCTTAGAATAATTTATGAAATTCCTATAAATATTGATGGCACTAGCCCCAATCCCCATTTCAAATTTTTTTAAAAAAATTATTAATATTAATTTTAATTAATTATTGGTTCACAAAATATAAAAATGATGCTTTTAATTTATATACTATAAACTAATATAGAAAATGATACTATCTTTATTCCATAATTATTGAGACTTTTACTATTCATCCACATTTTTTCTACAATTTTTTTCTCGCTCTATCCTAAAAAGTAATCAACTTACATCCACTACAAGACAAATGTCAAATCGTTCTAATTCAACCAAAAATACCAAAAGTCTCATTTATTTAAGAACGATAATTTGCCCCTAAAGTCTCATTTAATTTAGAACGTAGTTAATATATTAATTAGCATAATATTATTTTAATTCATTTACTATTATAACATATTAAAATATTATATATTACTGAATCTCTACGGAATCGGGAATAGAATCTCCATGAAATTGGGGATGCGGATCCTAAGGTGGGAATATAAAATCTATCACCACTCTATTTTTTTTAATGGAGGAAAATCATGTTCCATGCCGGCTCGACAAGGAAAAAAATAATAGAAATTCTCTTTCTTTTTAGGTTGGTTCTGACGAAAAATGGGAGATCACCCCCCATCCTCATCCTAAACAAGGCCGGCACAAACTAGGCATCAGTCGCCTCGTGTGGCTCCTTTAAGGCCGTAAATGGAGGGAACGTTAACACAACCGGCATACGTGTAAAAACTAGAAATCCCTGACTTTTTTTTTTACCAACAATTCCTGCACATTACTACTGTACTTTTTAATGAAAAGATTTGACGATCGTGAAAAAGTCAATCACTGGCCTACACAGACCACTAACTAGTCTAGAACCTCTCTCTATGGCGCTTGTTACTACACCAGCATCGTATCCACCCTCTGATGCTCCCGTTGTCGCTGAGGTGGACATGGGAGGCAGCGACTCCGCACCTACTGTCAGAGCCACCGTAATCCAGGCCTCCACTGTCTTCTACGACACTCCAGCCACTCTCGGTACGAAACAGACCGATTAAAATCTTCCAATTGGGTAGTACGAAAGTCAAATTTGTAATTTAGTGTTTTGCGTATTTTCATTTCTGTAGATAAGGCTGAGCGATTGTTGGCAGAAGCAGCAAGTTACGGTTCGCAATTAGTTGTATTTCCAGAAGCATTCATTGGGGGTTACCCTCGTGGGTCCAATTTCGGGGTGTCCATTGGAATTAGAACACCCAAAGGCAGGGAGGATTTTCGCAAGTATCATGCTTCAGCCATTGATGTACCAGGTAGTTCTAAATTAACTTACTTTCCTGGGTTTTCTAATGTGTATCCTTCAAATTGGAATTAAAAGGCTTTAGCTTTTTCTTTTTTAAAATATGCTAATTTCAGGTCCTGAGGTGGATCGCTTGGCAGCAATGGCTGGCAAGTATAAGGTATATTTGGTAATGGGTGTGATAGAGAGAGATGGGTATACTCTGTATTGTACTATACTATTTTTTGATTGTCAAGGTCATTACCTGGGAAAGCACCGAAAACTCATGCCAACAGCTATGGAGCGTATAGTTTGGGGATTTGGGGATGGGTCAACAATTCCTGTTATTGACACTCCCATTGGAAAAATTGGTGGTGCTATTTGTTGGGAAAATAGGATGCCGCTTTTAAGGACAGCAATGTATGGTAAAGGTGAGCTTTTCTAATAATGCTACCATTCAATTATCTTGTTATCGAAATTATCATAAGATTGCATGATTAATTTCTCTTGCTTTTGGAATTTTCTACTTTGGGTTCTTCTTCATGGACAATGTGAAACTTATTCTTTTGTTTGATATGAGCTTTTTATTTGCATATACAAAGTACTCAGGTGAACATATGCCAGCTGTACCATTTGCGTATTTGCGTGTGCTTGTGTTTGGTTTAGTAATAATGAATAGCCACTGGCAATGGCAGTCTATTGCATGGACCCTTCAAAATTTGCCTTGCTCCCATTTCAGAAACTTCTCCGAACGAACAGTAACTCGATAACATGGCTTGAAACTTGATGACATGGTTTGGAAATGTTTCGGGAAATGTCTGCGAATATCTATTTCATTACATGTTCCCTTCATGATACATGCATTCACATTAAAAATAAAGCTTATAATCTACATTGAATGGATAGGAATAAAACTGATTGTGATGTGTCCTGGTTTAGTTCATAGCTTGGATCTTTTCTATCTTCTAAATACAATTACACTCCCTCGCATTCCCTGGATTCTTTTTGAGATACCTTTGAAGTGCGTCTCATACATTTGTTTACTTAAGAACAAGTATTGCTACGGCGTTGTGCTTTTGACTACAGTGGTTTCAGGCATCAAAAGAATCTACTGTACCTTATCAATGATACATTTTAGTGTAAAGTGATTGACTATTCATCGGATCTTAATAATGTAAGGCTTTGGAGCTAGGTACTTTTTGGTTGAAAGCAAACCATTTGGCATTTCCCTGTCGGATGATTATGGTCTGCATAGCATTATTGTTTTGTTAGAATTAGAATGCTCTGTTCTTCCTATAAATTTTCTCTTGACCAGTCTATCTTAATGTGAGATAATTTACTGTTGAAGGTGTTGAAATATATTGTGCACCAACTGCTGATGCTAGGGATACTTGGCAAGCAACAGTAAAGCACATTGCTCTTGAGGGTGCATGTTTTGTGCTATCTGCCAATCAATTCTGCCGGAGGAAAGATTACCCACCTCCGCCAGAGTATATATTTGCCGGCACAGAAGAAGAGCTCACACCAGATTCTATTGTCTGTGCTGGAGGCAGCACGATCATTTCTCCTTTGGGGACTGTTTTAGCTGGACCTAATTATGAAGGAGAAGCACTGATCTCAGCAGACCTAGGTATGCTAATTCTATATGCTTTCAATGTGTTTTGGTTCATCATTTTGAACTTTCTACATAATGTTTGCAAACAATGTGGATTCTAAATCATTTTGTTTGAAAGATGAATTAATTTAATGCAGTCTCATGGTGGCTTAAAAATAAAGTTTTTGAACCAAAACAAAAAAGAATTTTAAAATAGCCACTGCCATGAGTTTGCTATGCTAACGTGGATATTGTTATGACATTCAACGGTTTCTTTGTCCTTATTGCATTGTTTGACATATGCTAGATCTTTTCTTCTTGCCAAAGATTTATAGTATGTTTGGAAACTTGAAACATTTGAAGAAATTGAATTCTATTTGGTCAATCTTACATTTAGAAATGGAAAACTACATGATTCCTACAGTTCATCTTATTAAGTTAAGAAGTATTTTGAAAGACATATGAACAGTATCTGTTACTCTGTTCAACATGCTATTGGTTGTTGCTCTTTGGTTTTAACAACTCTTTAAAAGGGAAGATGAATAGTTTGTTTTCGCATGCATGTGGAATTTTTCAGTTCGCCAGAAACCGTTTGTAATAAATTTAGTTTTCTAATCCTAATAATAGAAGTTAATATTTTATAAGGAAATCATGTGGTTTAGAGTTTATCAATATCAATATCAATGTTCTCTTGAATTATTGTTAAAATTACAACTATGATTTCATTGTTATAAATTATCACCATATTTGTGCCTGTGTAAATGCATTTTGCGGTTCATGATTGTGGGGATTCCCATCAGAGTTGTGTTTACATATGGTAATAAAGATCTGATTTCCTTAGCAATAAAACAATATTGTAGATCTTGGAGAAATAGCGCGGGCAAAGTTCGACTTTGATGTAGTCGGGCATTATTCAAGGCCTGAAGTTCTAAGCTTGACTGTAAGAGACCATCCAACAAATGCAGTTACCTTCACATCAGCAGCGGCAAAGAGTGAAACCTCTCACAAGTAGCCAACACAAACCCTTTTTCATTTTAAATGCCTGGAATACAGGCAATGTTGTGTCTTATTTTAATGGCAACTCGATATTTTATGTAATATCTTATTGACATCTTATCCCAGAAAGAATGCATATAATGTTATGGCTTTAGGTGGTGTGTTGTATTCTAATATATCCAATAAGGGGTCCGACACTTCATTTCGCTACACCAGCTTGTCGTTTGTTATTCTTATATCCAGCAAGGGGTCTAGCACTTCATTTTGCGGCAACGTACATTGGTTTGCTATTCTTATATCCAGCAAGGGGTCTAGCACTTCATTTTGCGGCAAGGTACATTGGTTTTTCTTGTAATATGGAACATGCTGATGAATAGCGGTAGAATCATGTCTTGGGATTGGTGGTAGAATAAGAGATGGATTTATTGGTTGTCCGATTCTTTGTTGTTGTGCAATGAATGTTTTGCAAGTAAATCTAAGTGATTGGCCCACCTTCAGATTGCCCATTATGTACTCCTGTACTAACTAATTTCATTGGTCCAATGCTATTTTGAGTTTGAATTTAATTGTGTAATGTAATTATCAATATTAATGAATGAAATAATTGTTCAATTAAAATAAAATTACATGCAAAATAATTGACTTCAACATGACAAGCATGTGCATGTGCATATGCCTAATCAATACATAAACCAAGAAGAACCGACCAAAGACATTGCTAAATTGTGGACTTGCTTGCAACTTGCCAGCGTACCCATTCAAATTATCATATACAACAAATCACTATTATTTTGTTCGAGCACTAAAATAAAAATAACAACATTGCTATAGCAAGCAGACAAAGTACACCAAACCATCATGTTCTTGGAGGTTTTCTAATATATATATATATTTTTCTCCCTCCATTGTTAAATGTTAACGATAAGTTGGTATCTTATGCAATAATTTTTTTTTTTTTTAATTCATAGAGAGATCCAATAGATTTTTGTGAACCACACAACTCGGTCAACTTCACCTTTAGAAATATGCGTCAAATTAGCAAAAAAATTGTGGCTTGAAGTAACCCATCCCTAACCTCCACTTCTCAATTCATAGAGGAAAGTTAGAAGACCAATTAGGCTCCATGCAGTTAGCACAATAATTGTTATTTCATTAAAGAGTTTCAAACAAATTGAAATATCATTTCAAACATAATTCACTTCAATAATTGTATTGTACAAAAAATATTAAGTTGGCTTCTTCTTAGAATTCATCTGCCAACTTCTCCCGACTATATTATTCAGCCACGAATCTTATATGCCAATGAATCAAACAACTTCAATTATAAATACTGTAAAATTCTTCTCAAAAATCTGGTAAATACTGTAAATTAACAACAAAAATGCAAGACCCTAGCAGCTTTCTATATGATTCTATTTACAATGTAACTTTGGTAATTCATTTGTTGCAAATGAATTGCCATTTTTTCTTTTCTTGTTTGGTAAGCTGTAATTACAAAGAAATTCATGCAAAGTAATCATCTTTAAATGCTATTGAACATTGGCTTAATGTTTGGAACTTGCTGAAGTCCGATGCTGGAGTGCCTTGGGCTTCACCGGTGAAGTATCTGAAGCTGCAGTGCCAGGCAAGTATTGCCCCCATTGCCTCGTGGGACTGGCGAAATTCGGTACAGAACCACCGGATAAAAAATGATCTCTAAGGCTTTTGAGAGATTTGTATGGGATTATTCCATCTTCAAAATCAAAAGCATCTGATTTATCCTGAGCTTTAGTAATCAAATCCCAGTCAGGACCATCTATTCCATTGGGATTTCTTTTTTGCAAGCAAATGCTTCCCCACTGAATATTCTCAGAAATAGACTTTCTCCCTTTGAAGTCTCTTTCTATAGAAACCCTCTTCAGATCATCACCCTCACAAGCAAAACTCCACTTGTAGCTTTTGCTGTTATTGTCCATGTTTAACTCTATAGAGTGAAGATCACTGTCCCCTGAATCATCTCCATCCTCATCATCTGCATGTCGATTTTCTAGTATCAATTCATTCTCATACACTCTCTCACTCGAATTGTTACGTATTTGATCCAAAAAGGCCTCAAGTTGTTGAAGACTTTGATAATTTGGAGAACCATCATCACGATTTTCTTTACTTAATACTACTTTTTCTTTAATATAGGCCTCAAGCTCATTCTTTAGCTTATCAACTGCTGCATTTTTTTCTTCGAAATGATACTTTGCCTCGGAAAGCTTCATCTGAACTCTTGCTTCGCGAAGATCATCAGCTACTTGAAGCATTTCCCTTTCTTTCTCAACCTCTTCTCTAACTTTAGCAGATTCTCGTTTCAATTCTTCGACCGCAGCTCTATCTTCTCCCATGCCTCTTTCCAACTCATCACAGACTTGCTCTAACATCTCCTTTGCCCTCTTTACACTCTCAAGCTCTTTCTCTGCCAGCGACAGTGATGCCTTAGTCTCTGCCAATTCTTTTCCAAGCTTCTTATTTAACC
Source organism: Croton laevigatus (assembly GCA_949640765.1). Lineage (NCBI taxonomy): Eukaryota > Viridiplantae > Streptophyta > Magnoliopsida > Malpighiales > Euphorbiaceae > Croton > Croton laevigatus. The sequence continues at coordinate 6,863 of CATIWJ010106374.1, forward strand.
TCTCTGTCTGTCTTCTTAACTTCTTCTCAACTTCAAGCTCTTCTGATATGCAAGCTATAGCATTGCGAATTCTCTCTCTTTCTTTGCTTTTCCATGCTGCTTTTTCTTCTTCGAAATGCTTGGTAAGGCACTCCATCTCATTTCGGCTAGAGCGCTGATCTTTTATCAATTGATCAACTTGGGTTCGAGCTCGGTCCAACTCTAGGCCAAGTGCTGAGACAATGGACATTCTTGATGAATGTTCCTCCTCCTCATCAAGACGCCATATTCGATTCAGAACTTTTAAAAGCTCCTTTGATGCTTTTAAACCATTGCTAACATCCTTCAATCGACTCTGCATCCCAATTACACTTTCCCTATGAGCATTGCCTTTAGAATGAGTTTCAATCTGCATTTTTTTTGTTTGAATATTGGAGCAATTAAAATTAGTAAAATAATAGTAACCCATGTTTTTTCTAAGCTAAATAAAGAATTATATCCCAAGAATTATGTATTTATTACCTTTCTTTAAAAGAAAAGAAAAGAAATTTTATATGTAGTGAATGAAAGCTACAGTTGGTGGAGCCATTTTCAAAATTTTGAGACATTTCAAAAGACTTAAAACAGTAAAACCAAAACTAGCAAACTAGTGCAGTAGGGACATGTTTGTTTCCTGTGCTATCCTAATCTTGCTATCATATTTTCACTCTCTTTGAAAACGACCCAAAAATTAAATATTGCTTCTCATAATATACATACCTCCATTAAACTGCCATTATAGTCACTGAGCTGATGTTTCTTTGTAAAAGCTGTTGCTCTTTTCCTCCCCTTATTATGACCATTTACTCTACATCGATCCATCTTCTGCAAAATTCAAAATAAAATAAGTCTAATTTTGATTACAATATAAAACAAATAAGAAAAGCGTACGTGGGTTTATATATATGTGTGTGTCTAAATAAACAGAACCTCTGAAATAGGAGTGTAATAAGATGGATCTGATAAATGTGGAAACTTTGGAAGTTTTTCTCTGTGTTTGATGGGTTCTTGTGCAGAATTATCCTTTCTGAGAAATGGAGAAGGGATATTGTTGACTTCCCACAAAGTGGCAGCAAGTTTTCTAGCAGAAATTGAAGATTCTTGAGGTTTTTGTCCAGTTTGAGTTTGAGAAGGTTGCGTAGTGTTTTGAAGTGACGATAAAGTTGGAGACTTTATGGTTGTTTTCCAAGTTGGGACAGGAGTAGTAGATCCACACCTTTTTCCAACAACTATAGCTCTCTTAAATCTGTACTTTTGCACTAATGAAGAAGAAGAAGATGATGAATTGCCTCTCTTTCTGATCTTGCACTGCTCTCTGCTTTTGGACTCCATATTTTTCACAACTCTACTTGGTTTTGTTTTTGAAGATGATCATGATCGTGTTTCTTGGCATTATGAGAAACAAAACAAGAGTATTAAACCTGGCAAGATTGGAAATTGAATTGAAGGTATTGAAAATGATGATGGCACAAAAATCAAAGATTTTGAAGATTTTTTTGTTTTCAAAACAGGAAAGAGAGGTAGCAAAGAATTCAAAGGAGAGATTAATAATAAAAAGAATATTGATGACCCATATCTATTTTTTTACTCATTTAGGTAAGTACAAACTTGTAGCCTTGAATTCCTCAAAAGAAAAGGAAGAGAAGAGATTCAGTCTAAAAGAGGAAGAGATCAAAGAACCTCGAAGGAAAGAAAGAAAGAAAGTGCAAGTGTCAAAGAAAGAAACAGTTGGACAAAAGAAGATTTTATTAGTTTCAGAGATATTGAGAGATATTGAGAGGGAAAGAAAGAAAGAAAAGGGTGGGTATGGTATATGGTATGGTATGGTATGGTATTTCAGATTTCCGTGTGCTGTGTTGTGTTACTAAAAAGCCAAGAAGGGGACGTGGCGTACACGTGAGACTATTGCTTCAATCAGGGACGTGCATGTGTAATTTCAACCTTCGCAATTCCTGACTAGGTTCACCTTCCGTATACATCAATTTTATTTTTAGAAAACCTCACTCATAATTATTATGGTGATTTCTTTTATTTACTACTATTTTGGAAGGAAACTGATCGTGTTTGGTCCAATTTGATTCTGATTTTAATGGTACAATCTGATCGTTAGATTTGGACGGATCCGTTTACATATATTTCTGACCGTTTTACATTGGTTCCCAATCCAGCCCATCTATGTAAAATTACATACATATAATGTAATACATCAATCTAATAGGGAAAAAAAATAATAAAAAGAGTATTTAAGGCAATACATATTAAAATAAAAAGATAAAATAGTCTAAAATTTATAAATATTTGAGCCTGATTTGTTTGGTGTATGAAAGATCTCTATACATCGAATGTAGATAAGTAATTTTTAGTGTGAAAGTGTACATGCCTCTTTGGGTTTAATGTTTTTTATAAATAAAATAGAAATTGAATCAACCGATCTATGGTAGAACTGTACTTTTAATTTTTTTTTTAAAATCTAATATTTTGCTATAAATAAATAAACATATAATAGAATCAAAATAGACAATTCAAAATATGGTTATGAGGTCAACTTCTTGTTGGATGCGAATTTGGCCTATTAAAGTGCTTCAAAAGTTGTGGGTATTTTTGTTAGAAGTAAATCATGAGAAAACTATGCTTAATGTTCAGTTAGAGCTGCAAATGAGCCAAGCTTCTCATGACTCACCTAATGCTTGGTAATGCTCGGTTCGCTAAATGCTCGTCCGTGTTCGTTCGTCTGCTAAATGAGCTGAGTTTGAGTTTAATAATCGAGCTCGTTTAATAAACGAGTTGAGCTCGAGCATGTATCACGAACAAACGAGTTGTTTTACGAATTGTTTCATTTAGGTCTCAATGAACATGTTCCCGAACATGCTCGTGAGCAACCGTAGTTAGATTTAATCGATCATGTTCACGAACAACTCTTGAGAAGCAATATATATTAACCTAACTCAAAAAACAAAAAATCCTATAAAATAATTTTAACCTAAATTTTTCTTAGCCGGTCTCTAGGGCTGCAATGAACCAAACTGCTCAAAACTCGCTCGTTGCTCAGCTCGTTAAATCCTTGTTTTTGTTTTTTAAGCTGCTAAATGAGCTGAGCTAGAGCTCAAGTCCAATAATCGAGCTAGCTTAACAAATGAGCTGAGCTCGAGTATGACAGTGTTCGGCTCTGCTCATTCGCAACCCTATGTTCAATGAAGGAAGCAGGGTTTTTCATTTTGCGATTTATGATATGGTATAAATGGCGAGATTGTGCTCCATGAGCTGAGGGATTGTCTTTTTGTTAAGGATATTTGGATTCAGTTATTCTCGAAACAACCCTTTTGCTGGTTCTTTCATTGTCATAGTGTTAGTATCTGGCTTTCAAAAATGTTAAGCCTAGTTGGTTTGCTTGCACAAAGAATTTTAGTCTTTATATCCACACGATTAAGATTTACAGAAATGTGGAACTTGAGGTATGCAATTCCGAAGGCCATGGTTGGTATGCCTTTTTTTTAGCGTTGTTTTCGAAATTGGTTTGTTTGGTGAAATGCTTGAAAGATGAATAAAGTAGTTAACATATGAAAACGAAGTTATTTTGCATGTAGGTAGTCGATCAGGCGCTCTTCATTACATTATGGTTCACATAATATTTTCTCTTAGACAGATGGTGCTCGTGGCTAATAATTGTGTAGTACGAGGGTTTAAAATGTCCAATAGTATGTTGAGGGTGCAAATCTAAAAAATGCCACTAGTATAGAGTCAAACTAGTTTTTCTAGCATGCGTTACACACGTTGATTTATTTTATGTTCTCATTATTAGTGTTATATTTAATTTGATTAATTATATATTGATAATTATAAAATTTATATAAAAATAATAAATTTTTATGTCAATATCATTAATTTAAAAATTTAAAATATTATTAATTATATAAGTATAATTAAATTTTAAAATATTTTTATAAAAATAAAATAACTGTTGAAATAAATTTAGATATGTATACATTTATTTTTATTTTAAAAATTTGTTATTTAATTTTATAAGTTTTTATGCATATTTTTAATTAAAATATAATATTAATACATACTCTATTTAGAATACATTATTAATGCTAATAGTATTAGAATTGTTATTAATTAATTTCTTAAAATGTCTACAAAATTTTATTTCTTAAGATTAAATTTTTTTTAATAATAATATTAAAGTAATTAATGTATAAAAGGTAACTCATTTTGAAAAGTATAATCTAATTAGTATTATATTATATTAGTAGTAATAAAGTTATTTTTTATTAATATAATATTTATAGTTTTCATAATTTTTTTGAAAAGATTTTTCTATATTTTTAATTAGAATATAATATTAATATTTACCCCTAATTAGTGTATACTAATAGTATTAAAATTGTTATTAATTACTATCCTAAAACGCGTTTATGAAATTTTATTTCATAAATTTAAAGATGTCTTTCTAAAATAATATTAGAGATATGAATTATGATTAAATATTATTATTTTTAATAATTATAATATGATTATTTTTTCTTTTTAAAATAATATTTATATTTAATTATTGCATTCAATTAATTTTTATCAAAATATAATATTTGAATAAAGTATCATATATGGTAACTCTACAAAAATTTTAAATGAAAATAATTTTTTAAATGTACGACACTTAGAAATTTTAAAAATATATTTTTATAGCATAAATTATAAAAAATATTAATATTTAAATAATATTTTAAAAATAATTTAATTAACTTTTAATTAACATATTTTTTGCAACATTATTATATGAATTATTTATATTTTTACTTTATAAAAAATATTCATAATAAACTTCAAATTACTTTAAATATTATAAAATAAAGGTTATTTTATAGTTCAAATATAATTTTAAATAACACAAAGTTATTATATTATATATAAATGATATTTGATTTGTAAATAGTTTATAATGTATTAATTTATATTAATGTTCTAATAAACTTATGTTATAATTATGCACATACAATGATAGAAATTAAAAAATAAATTAATTATAAAATAACATAGTGATTAAAACACTATTAAATCCGCGCATAGTGCAGACGTATATCTACTTAATACTAATAATATTATGATGGTTATTAATTAATTAATTAATTCAAATAATTTAATAAATTACCTTCAAATAGTACAAAAGAGGAGGGGTACTTTTGGCAAGCTCAACCAATTCGTGTTTTTATATATGTTATGGATTATAGAAAAATGTAAAGTTTTTAATAAAGGCAAATGACCTCTTAACCAAAAGCTTATTGAGGTATTGACTTGTGAAAGTTGTCACTATTTAATTATGCCTTCATCCTTAAGTTAGCTTGGGATGCTCTCTCTATGAAGGATTATTTATGAATTCATTTACTTAAAGAAAAATACTTAAAAGATAGAGTTGTACTAGACAATATTCAAGCTAGAGGTGGGTATTTGAGCATTTGGAAATTGTTAAAGTTTGGCCTTACTTGCAAACGTTTTATACTAGGGAGTAGGTAATGGTGAAACGGTGCATTTTTTGTGGTGGATAAATGGATTGCCAGCACTCCGCTGTCATGGACTCAAGCTTTAGCTCCTTTAAGCAATGATGAAGTTTCAAGCCACTCTGTGAGTTTATTTCAGCGAATGGTAGATGGAGGTGCCCATTTGATATAGCCTGAAATGGTAAGGAATATTGCAGGTACTTGCCGCCAGATTCAGGTTGGACAGTAAGATTTTCATTTGCATGATTACTCCTTGACTATTTCATTAGTTGTTAAGTTATATAAACACTATTATTTTTCTATATACTAACAATGTGAGATTCAGTCCTAGGTAGCCTATTTTTTGAAACAGCTTTGGTTGAGCTTAGTTCCAGTGGCAATGCAGCACATTTTCTTCAGAGAGAAGTCGCTAATGATGTGGGTTAACTTCAATCTTGTAACTTCTGCATCTATTAGTTATATGAATTGGTGTTTATTGTTTTCCATTGTTGCTTGGATGTTGTGGAACTGGCGTAATGCTGCTGTTTTTAATAGTGGGGAGGGTAGGCCAGGTCATCAACGTGAAGCAATCTTGAATATTGCTATGATGTATGCTAAGGGACTTGAGTCTTCGTTTATTAATGTGAATGTGAATGTTAATTCTTAACTATGGATTGGATGGAATCCACCAGATGTTGGATAGAAGAAGCTTAACGTAAATGGCTCATTGTTTCATGCTAATGGGTTGTCTTCAGCAGGTGGTCTGATAAGGGGAAGTAATGGTTGAGTGTATTACTGGATTTGTCATTAAAATTGGTAGTTGTTCAAGTCAAAGCTGCAGAGTTATTGCCAATTATTATGGTATTCGTATTGCATAGGATTACAGTTGTAGAAAACTTGTGGAAATTGATAATCAACAGGCTGCTAGAATACTTAATCATGAAGTACATATGTCCCCAGCGGTTGTCTATATTGCGTGCCTGAGGCCAATTTCTGTGCTGATTGGATTGCGCAACATGCCCATAAAACGAGTGATGATATGCATGTTTTTAATGGCCTCCCAATGGTGTATCTTATATTGTGTATAAAATCGAGGTTATGTTGGCTGGCTAGACTTGTATTTTTGGAATAATAATTCTCAATTTTTTAAAAAAGAAAAATTAAATATCGTCTAATTTAAATGTTTAAATGGTTAAATGGACGCACCCCAATATCAATTTGGGGTTTGCTATATGCGTAATTAATTTGTAAAAAAAATGTGTTTTTAATAAAGAAGAATAAGAATATGTATCCAAGTGACTCTAACAAGACATGAATCCAAACACAAACAAAAATAATTATTAGAACAAATTAGAAAGGTAGATTCGGTTGTTATCAATTTTTGAACAAATAAAAAAGTACACATCTAATATCATACACAAAATTACAATTTAAAAGTAGTCCTCAGTTCTTCCTTTGAACCCAATTTGCCCAAAAGTCAGGCACAGGAATAGTCCAAAGTGCCACGTGATCAACCATAACCTGTTGCATTCATAACATGATTTAATAAAATTGCAACAATCAAAGATGTTCCATGGTCTAGTGGCCAAGACATTAGATTCTGAATCCAATTTGTAATTAATCAGATAATAATTTATAATAATTCCCTCCCTAACTTTAAGGGAAAAAAAAAGAAAAGAAAAAGATTTCTTTTGTTGAGTATTTGTGTAAATAAAAAAAATCCTATAAAAAACAAAAAATTAGAAAAAAAAAATGGAAATTAGATAGTTACTGACCAGAACTGAGAAGCGAGGGGAGGAGGGGAAGGAAAATGAGCAAGCTCAGTGCCAATACTTTCAAAGAAGAGACCAGTCAAGCTTTTTCCATTGATGGCTGGTATACTTGACGGAACTAACCATCCTATCAACCCAAATCCTATCACATTCAGATCTGTCCGTAGCCAATCTCTCTCAAAGCACAAAAACTTTCCTCCATTTGCACCTTCTTGTCTCAGTGGGTTTCTGCCTGTTGCTACTGGTTTCACGAACCCTGTAATTTCATTATTAATTAATTACTCCCTAAACCCAAATTAATCATTGATTAATTAATAAAAGTACCTGAGCTGAGGCTTATTTTTTTTGATGAAACACTGCGATGAGAAGACAGAGAGGCAGTGCCCAGTCCAATCACAGTTGAAGAGGTTGCAAAGGAGGCTGCCATTTCTTTTGTGTGTTGAGAAAATGAATGATTCAGTTCAATTATTAAAAATAATGAAGATATTGTGGAAACGATGAAAGATTGCATGGATCATGGATGTTTTCTTGTTCAATGGATTTCTGCCACGTTGGATTTGCATGGATAAAGTGGGGTCAACTGCTTCTGCATCCAAGAGACTTTTGGCCAAATTTTATTTTATTTTATTTTTATTTTTATTGATTTTTTTTTAATAATTCAGTGGACCATTTATTAATATCAAATATAGGAAATTACAGTTTTTATATTTTATCTCTGTATTATATTTTAGACACCGTTAGAAATTTTTGTTTATGATATAGAGAAAAATTCAAAAACTGTGATTCACTGCATTTGATCTCGATATTTCATATAAACGACATATTAAAAAAAAAAAGAAAGAACAAAATTTTTGGCATTGCTATGGGGTGTTCATTCTTTAAAATAGCAAAAATTTTCACCAAATAAAATAAAATTCAAACGATTCAACGAATTAATTAATTCTTATGAATTATCCAATTTACCAAATTGAAGAAATAATCTCCTTATTTAACTAATTTAATAAAATTTTATAAAAATACAATAAAAACTGCAACAAAAAGAAATTTACAAAATTTTTTTAAATTTATACAAATTTTATACATAAATCCATTAATGAATAAACATATAAAAAGAGAGAAAGGAGAGTAGAAAGAGAAAAAAAAAGAGGCTATTAAGTTTATTTTGATAATAAATATTTAATACGTTAATTAAAAAAATTTTAATGAAATTTTCACAAATTAATAAATTTTAAAAAATATTTTATGAATTAATAAATAAAAATATGTTTTAATAAAATTTTTCCCCCAATTAATTAAATTTTACGAATTTCACGATTTAACGGTTTGAACACCGTATGCATAAAACTACCAAGATTGCAATCTCTCTAATATGAGAGAAAGAAAGACAGCCACTTCACAATTTAAATTTCAAAAGCACGTGGATTACACGCTCTAGTTGACATATGGTTTATTATAAATTTAAGGAAATTTAAAGGGAAATTTACAAAAAGCTCTCCATATTATAGTGAAATAAACAAAAAACTCCCTGGTTATCAGATATTATACAAAAACATCCCTGTATTATTTTGCCGTTCACATTTTCCTCTCTCTGGCTATTTTTTTCAGTTAAAATAACAGTTTAAGGATCAAAATGTAATTTAACGGGTCATTTTGAAAAACTAAAGAAAGAAGAGAGTGATTGAAAATTTTCCATCTTCTTATTCCCTAAACCAGAATCGGGAAAAGAGAGAGAAAATAGGGAAACCGGCCGTTGAGCCACCATCGGCCGTCGACAGGCCAGACTCGCCCACCGCGACGAAGGGCGTCCACCGGCGAGTCAGGGAAGGTAAGCATCGCGGCGAGATTCCGTCGGAGGTAGCCGGAATCGGGAAAAATAAAATACGTGGAATCGTAGCTCCACTATTCACCCTCAACTTCAGATACATTTTCCGGCGGCTACAGCAGTCCGATGAGAGAAAGGAGGGCACCGATCGACTCCACTCACCGAGAACTTTCGATTGATGTAAGCCTTGCAGCCTGAAAACACCGTTTCCGGTGACTGACAAGCAACGGCGGCTGAAAGCTTCCGATGTAGATCCCGGCCGCTCCGGTGATCGGACGATGGATTTGAGGACTGATTTGGAATCCTCTCAACGCGAGCTTTCCGATGATGTAGGCCTTGTTGATGATCTATAGCCGGATCGGAAAACGTGTTCAACAACTGAAACTTTCGATGGCTTTTTCGACGTCCTCCGGCCATAGTCCAACCAGTTTGAAAGTAGATTCTCAATCCTTATTCCATAAGCTTCACTTTGATGTTGAGTTTAAGTTGATTGGTCACCGGATTTGAAAATTGTGTTTTCCGGTGACTGATAGAATGATTATTGTGATTTTCCGGTAAATCTGTGTTTTGTCCATTGAGTTTGATTGCATATTTGGACTCCTTGCAGCGATACGAAGTTATTGATGTGCTCGGAATTGAAATCCGGCAACGTTTGCATTTTTCGGTTATTTTCCGGTCACCGATATTCTGCCGCCGGTGACACCATTTGGGGAGGAAGAAGATAGGGAAAGTTTACAATCAATCCCTTATTTTTTTAGTTTTTCAAAAGCACCCGTTAAATTACATTTTGGTCCTTAAACTGTTATTTTAACGGACAAAATTAGCCAGAGGGAGGAAAATGTTAACGGAAAAATAATGCAGGGATGTTTTTGTATAATATCTGATAACCAGGGAGTTTTTTGTTTGTTTCACTATAATATGGGGAGTTTTTTTGTAAATTTCCCAAATTTAAAATTTAACAATTTTTATACTAGAGTATACGTGAAGTTTACAAGCAGTATACAATAGTTTACAGACAAATTATATGAAACCTAACATCAAAACCAATCATATTGCCTTTGTTTCCTTTTACCAATAAACCAATCAAATTGTTTATTCCTCATCTTCCTCAAAAACCTCAACGTTGTTCCTATAGAAAACTACCCTAGCCAAATTAACTATTCAATTGATTTACAACAATTTAATGAAAAACCTCAACGTGGTTCCTATACAAAACCACCATAGACATCTCTTAGCCTAAATCCATTTTCTCTAATCCCCACAAGAATTAGGTTTCATCATCTTTAGCAAGATACTGTAAAATACTTAAAGAATGATTAGAAATAAAATAAAAAACCATGATGTTTAAGGTCAACAATGTCATCCATAATAATTCATTATTAATAAGATCGCGTGTTTTTATTTCAATAAAAATGAATGGACCCATCCATATTGCCGAAAATGAAAGAGATGACGTAAAGACAGATTCTTTTAATTTGTGGCCAAATCAAAGATGAAGAGACTCTCATGTCACAACCAAATCATTTATATTTGGCCATCCCAAGCCGATTACTAGTAGCTCAGTCAGTAAAACTACTTTTCTCCACTAGAAATTGCCATAGGTACGAGCTTTCATATAAATGGAATTCATAATTTGTGTAAACCGCTTATAAACTTGCACATTTGTTGCACTTTTTCTCATTATTAGATAATTATTTCATAGTAAAATTTTATAATTCATAAATGACCATTTTTATCAATATAAAATATTATTTTTGAATTTTTAAAATTTAATATTTTCTAATGTGCATTGCACTTAATACTTTTTAATTTACCTATTCGCTGTTTTATTTTATATTTTTTGTATTTTCTCTTGCATAATATTTTTATTTTGTAAACTAATTTAACATTAGTTCTTTAAATTTTTCTTTTTAAAACTGATATTACACCATTATTTTTTAAGATAATATTTAGGTTAATGAATTTTTTTCATTTTGAATTCTTATTATTCCAACTAGTTAAGTTGGTTTGTATTCTTTTATTGTTTTTTATAAATTTGGTTATTTAAAATCTAAGAATTTTTATTATCTTTATGTGAATGAATCAAACAATCATCCATAGTAAAATATAATTATGATGGATTATATGCTATGTTCAAAATAAAAATATTTAATATAATAAAATATAATAAGTAAGTAGTTTTTATTTAATATGAATTTAAAAAATGCATATCAACTGTTCATAGTTTAGTTGGTGTTCTTGTTTGCCTTTATGCAATGAGAAGCAGAGATTCTGAATTCGATTTCTCCAAATACATTTTGTTGCCAATTTGGTGCATAGGCGGGCTGCCCTTATTGTACAGTCCATGGAAAGACCACCTCTTATTATGTGGTGTACAATACTTGTTCGACCCATTGAGCTTTTTATAGTTTAAAAAATTTTAAAAATACATTTTAATAGGAATTTATTTGAAATTTTTTTGATAAATTTTAAATTTAATTAAAATAGTATTTCATTCTAGAATATAATTTTAATTCAACAGTATCCATACTTTTATTATCATCCTATTCTATAGTATTCCAATTCTAAAATATTTACTGCTTTGGCCTACATCTCTTGAAAAGCGCCTGTCTGAACATTATAAATACCTTCAGCTTCAATTCAAGACACAATTTGACATCAATAAAATTCAACACATAGAATCTCTCTCTCTCTCTCTCTCTCTCCCCCAAAAAAAAAAAAAAAAAAAACCACAGTTTCCTTTTTCTTTGGTTGTATACCAGCATATTCAACATTCAACTTATTAGATCTGCTCCAGTAGTGGGCACTCAAATATTGTATTCAAACTAGTTTTTTAATTATTCTATTCTCCCAATATGTAATTAAATAACTTCACAATGATTTGTAACTACATTTGCGTTAATCTTGAATTCAAATTGAATAGGTAGACAGATTTGAAGTTTAATCCAATTAACTCAAAAAACCTTCATTTCTCCGTTTTTAAATCAATTTTCGGATTACTGTTTACAATAGGTTTGAATTCAATTTTCTGAATAGTTTACCATGTGTTTATTATCAATTCCAGCATGCTATTTTATGGTTTACAACTTTATTTCACTATTTTCTGCCTTTAACATTGCTTTTGTTGAGTGTTTTTTTGCAAAAACAATATCTAAGTTGAGGATTAGTCAAATTAGCATCCAGTGGAACTGAACCAATCTAAATATGAGATCTAAAATCAATTTTCTCTCTTAATATTATTCTTTTTTTATTATTTTTGTGATTATTTGTGTTTAATTTATTTGTATTTAATTATTGCATGCATTTATGTTATTTTCCCCCTTATTTTTCAGATTTTCTCCTTTTAAAATAATTCTTTTTCTTCAATATTTTCCCCCATATCTAAAAATCTAATTTCCGAATCCACTTTGCTTCGTGATTTGTCCATTTTTTTCAAGAAAATAAGTTTTTTGGCCTTTGGGTTAATTGGAGTCAATTTTAAGTTTTTCCTTAAAAATAAGTTAAGGTGGTGACTCATTCAATTTTTTTTGCGTCTTCCACAAACTTTTTTTTTTTTCTAGTTTTTCTCCAAATCAATTTTTGGTTCGAATCCATAATTTGGTGACTTAATTAGGGAGACTAAATTTTTTTTCTTCCGAAAAATTAGGATATTTTACATGAAGACTACTAATTAGATGGGGGTAAAAAAAAAAAATTTCTTTTCTCTTCCTTTGCCGAATTTTTCAATAAAAAATCAAAAATAATATTTTTCCTTTCTCTTTTGATTCTCATTTTTTTTTTCAAAAATAAAAAATTTCCTTTTACTTATTTCTACTTTGCTTTTTCAAAATAAAAATTCTTCTTTCCTTTTCCTTTTTCTATAGTATTTCCGATATTTTGTCCAAAAAAAAAAAAATTCTTTCACTCTTTTTTCTTTTCTAGATTTCTGATTTCTAAAAAAAAATTATATTTTTCTAAAAAAATTTCTCTCACACATATTTATTTTGCCTACTTAGGATCATGCTAGGTTTTATGATTTAATTATTTGATCTATTTGTTGATACTATTATTATTATTTTTGAGAAATTCAAACAAAAAACAATCATATTTTCATTCATGCATCATATTTAATTTCTTGTATTTGAGATGATGATGAAATTCAACCATTCTGCGATGAAGATGAAATTGCTTTTCCATGCATTCATGTTGTCTGCTGAAAGTTGAACTATTAGCCTTTAGCATTAAGGTTTTGCCTTGTATGTACATAGCTCCGTCCTTAGGACTTCCCCCTTTTCACCCTCTACCGATCTTGGTTTCGAAAGGATTTTGCAAAAGAAACTTAAAGAGAACAATGAGCCCTTAAAAGAAGAATGATTCACCTTGCTATAACCTTGATCCACCATAACTGAAATTAATTCTTAAAATTAATGAAATTATACTTCATAATTAAAATATATTTATAAATTATTATGTAGTAGTAATTTATTTTTCAAAAAATAAATATTATTTAGTAGTATATTTTTCGTTCTAGTTCTTTGATCCGGTTTCAGTTCGCGGCGATTCCAGTACAAAATTGATAAGACAAATTAGACGGAAGAATCTGAAAATATAACTAATAAAAATGAGGGACCTAAAATAGATTAACTCAAAATACAGGGACCTCAGGCGCATACGAAGAAATGGGGAAGTGAATTGGATTGTTGAATTTGAATCTGGATCCATCTTCTCCGAAGGAAATGGATCAGAGTTTGTTCATATTCTTCTTCTCTATCATTCAATGGAAAAACACATACAAAATTTCCTAAATAAAATCGCAATTGTCTGTGTGATTATATCCACATCTATTCTTCTTCGCCTTTATCTCCAAACTCCTCAGACTTGCATTCCGCCGAACACCCCAATCACCAAACCCCACCTCAAATTCCCTTCCTCCACCTGCGACGCTTCTCTCAGTCGTCCCCACCTCCCTCTCGCCAAGAAAAACAACCGCCTTTGGTCCTCTAAATTCTGGATCTCTCAAGTCACTTCCTTTACCGCCTTCTTTTCGCAGTTACATCAACTCAACCTCTTACATAACCATTCTAGAGTCCTCTGTGTCTCCGCCGGGGCTGGCCATGAAGTAATGGCGCTGAATAATATGGGTATTGTCGATGTAACCGGTGTTGAGTTGGTTGATTCTTTGCCGTTGGTCAAAAAGGCTGACCCAAATAACTTGCCCTTCTTTGATGGGGTTTTTGATTTTGGGTTTAGTGCACATTTAACGGAGGCACTGTTTCCGATAAGATTCATTGGGGAATTGGAGAGGACGATGAGGAAAGGAGGGGTTTGTGTGGTGGTGGTGGAGGAGTGTGGAGAGGAGGAGGTGAATGAAATTGTTGGATTGTTTAGGCATTCCAAATTTGTTGGAGCTAAAAATGTTACTTTAATTGGTGGGAAGATGACGAGGATTATTATGAGAGTTGGAGTTTCTTCTCCTTCATGAATCCTTTTTTTTTCTTGGTAAATACTGTTTTTTAATTTTTATGGTATTCAATTTATTTTTTTATGCGTATCTTTGTGTCTTCCTTGTAATACATTGGTACTAATGATGTTTAATTGCTGTTTAAGGGAAGCATTACTTTTGAATTAGAGGTAATTAGAGTTTGTTCACATATTAGCATTGAATTGGATTCTTTTGGAAATTTCGTTTGAATCTCAATGTCAGATAAAGTGTTAATGATCTCTTTTGACTGTATAGCTATAATCCAGTGTATATTTGTTTCTTTAGCTACTGATGTTGAGATGTCTTTTTATCTTCGGTGCTTTGTAAACCAGAATTCACATGCTGCTCTGCTCCTGGTTTGGTTCCACTATAGTCTTCAAATTTTGGTTACTGTTATGCTGTTTGTTGGTTTTCTTAATTGTTGTTTTTAAGTGTTTGTTGTTGACTATATAGAAAAACTTAATGTAACCATATGCAACAGGTTGGTTGAATTGCCTGTTATACCATCTGTTAGAGAATTAAAAATTCAGGGACGAAATGAATTGTTGCTTAGTTCAGTAGATAATTTTCCCTATATTACTTCCCTTACCTTACGATAAGTGGCTTTTCTGATTTGACTCATTTTCCTGGTGGATTCCTATGGAATAATCTGCACCTTGAGCACTTAGAAATAAGGTTTTTGAAGAGCCTTCAGTTGCTTCGGGAGCAGTTTAACAACCTAAAAGTTCTTAAATTCTTGGCACTTGATATTTGTTCTCAAATGGAAAGCTTGCCAGATGTCTCTGCAAGTTCAATCCTTCGCTTCTCTCACTATCTATCAAGTCTTGCCCTAAATTTACCTGTATATCTGAGGGAGTGCAATATTTCACTGCATTCGAGTATTTGGAAATATGTGGTTG
Organism: Croton laevigatus; assembly: GCA_949640765.1. NCBI lineage: Eukaryota > Viridiplantae > Streptophyta > Magnoliopsida > Malpighiales > Euphorbiaceae > Croton > Croton laevigatus. The sequence continues at coordinate 22,309 of CATIWJ010106374.1, forward strand.
TCCACAGCTGAACTCATTCCTCGAGAGAATCAGCCATCTCACTGCTCTCCGAACACTTTCAATCATTAATTGTGAAGGGTTGTCTACATTGCCAGATGAGATTGGATGTCTAACTAGCCTTGAGGTTTTTTATATATGCAGCTTTAATTCATTGCCAACGAGTATCGGCCATCTTGCTTCTCTACTAATACCCATAATCTACAAGTGCATGGAGCTGTCTTCTTTGCCAAATGAGATAGAATATCTGATAAAGTTGAGAGAGCTGAGGATTACAGATTGTCCATGTCTGGAGAGGAGGTACCAGAAAGGAGAAGAATACTGGCCATATACCTGTCATTCGCATCAATAGTCAGCTCATACAGTACAGTCCACCTTAATTTCACATAGCTTAAGTTTTTATGTTTTGCTTTTCCTTCTAATGTTTCCTTTTTATGTATTATTGTATGTGTATAGAATAGATGCAATTGCATGATATAATGTCTTGACGCTCTGAAATCTGAATCTAAGTTTTGCTATAATGTCTTCACGGTTTCTATTTGCTAAAAAATAAGTGTCCGAAACTTAAGCAGGGGAGTTAAAAAAAGTAAAAACATTGCGATTTTTTAAGGACTTGATTTAAGAAGAAAAGTTATTACTTGAATTTTTAAGTCTGTCGTCAGTCCCAAAAACTTTGCTTAATTATGTATAGTGAAGACTTGACTCTCTGCATCCCAGCAAGGCATTGCCAACTTTAAATTTGGATGCAAAAATAACATAACAAATTCAAACACAAACTGATTATATATATATTTCCAATGACGCTAGGGCCCTTCAAAGGGGTCACCATGTCTGTCTCTTATATGAAATTTAGGACCTAATTTACAATTCTGAACTACACCAGCTTCAAACAAAGGTCCAATTCCAACATAAAACAACCTGTAATCATTAATAGGCACTAACTACATATTGTATATGGAAACTGTTGGAGCAGAGAGCTTGCAGAGCTACATATTATAACAAAAAGAAACCAGAAAAGGAAATGCAAAAAACATAGTAAGAAACCAGAAAATGAAGACAACAATGAGACGAGAAAATATTTCTTTCGTTTCTTCATTTCAGCATACAGAGACTCTCTCCAAACTCTCCCCCACACACGCACCTACACTTAAGTCTAATGTATAGACAACAGAAAATACTAGAGAATTAAGTCTCCAATCGTTAAGGCCGTATATCAAACAACGAAACCCTTTACCTGCTGCTGCAAATCCATTCAGAAAACGAAGTATCAAATGGCTGCAAATTTAACTTGCACGAAAGAAAATAATAGAAACTTGTACCTGGAAAAATTATTCATTTTCAACATTCATCCCAAGTAGCTCCAAGCAAAAATGCCTTAAAGAAACATATGCAAAATGGAAAACCAACAAGACGACTGGCCTAACGGAAAGAAGAAACATCATGATTTTTTTTTAATTAAAAAAAAACAAAAACAAAAACGAACAACATGATATATTCATCTCACTGAGTAGCAATTTCAATAGTAACCAGCAAAACTTTCCATCTATGGCTCTTACCGTTAAGATACTTGTAGCAAAATCAACTACCATGACTGCAGAGCCAAATGGTAATAATAGAGATAGATGTTACTCTTTTTTGTACATCAAAAGCTACAATAGAATAAATGATCATCTCCTTCTCTAATCCTTATAAGACCCGTCAAACAAATTAAACTGCATTTTTCTTGTTTCTGAAGGTCTCCTTTAGCATAGCGAATTTTTTCTTGCACTGAATCACAGTCTTCCCAGGAACAGCTGTAGCAACTCGCTCCCACCGTTGACTGGTTTCTTTTGGGAACGTCTTTAGAGCCTGAACTAATGCTCTTTCTTGCACAGCAGACCATACATCTTGCTCTGAACTTGAGGATACCCCATTATTAGCGACCCCTTCATCAGAATTCTTATGATTTGCAGATTTACTTGACGATTCCTCTGAAGGCCCTGTCTTTGCATCACTGTTTTCAGACACTGGTTTAGCTCCTACCCCTTCTATTTCCTCTCTAGTTGTAAGAGGAGATGCAATGGGTTTTGCTGGCTTCCTCTTATCAAGAAAAGAGTCAAATGCTTTAGCAGAGTCAGGCTTCTGAAGGAGGACAGTATCTTTGGCCTTGAGAATCTCTTCAACAGATCTTCCTGTACCAATGTACTCTGAGATAACCTCCCATCTTCGTGAGGTTCCTTTGGGATATTTATGCATTCCTTTTCTCAGGAGATCAATTTCTTCTTTGCTCCAGGGATTCTTTTTCTTTTCAGAGCTGTTTACCCGAAAATCTCCATTATGTTGCACAGAACCATTCTGGATTGATTTCTTCTTGTCATCTTGTCTGGTGCTCTCAGAATTAGTATTACATCCTCTTGCATCTTTGAGCACATTCGCTTGCTCTTGCAGTTCTTTACCCTCCAGCTTATCACATATATTCCTTAGTTGCTCAATATCCAAAGACAAACAAAGATTTTCCACGTAACTCTCTGAAATATCAAGCAAATGCTGGGACAGAACAGGTGCTGAAAGAGTACGAAGACGAGTCCTCTCTTTCCGTAGAAGTTTCTTCTCCTTCTCCTTAGCCTTCTTTTGCTGCGAAACAACTTCGGCAGCATGCCTTTCCTCCTCCTCTTTTCGGCGCTTCTCTTCTTCAGCAGCCCTTGCTGCTTCCTCCTCCTGTAACTTCTTTGCCATAACCTTAGCTTCCTTCTTTCTCTGCTTCTCAGCCTTTTCCTCCTCCTTTCTCCTTAATATTCTCGGATCTCTTTTATAAGCATTGTCAACAAGTGTACGTATCCGTGCAGACTCTTCCTTCCTTGCCTTCTCTGTGAGTTTTGCATTCTGCCTTTCCATCCACCTCTTATGTTCACGCGACTCAGCCTGCTCAAGATCAAACTCATCAGCATGTGGAAATTCTCTCCAGCTTCTAAAGCTGTACCAAAAATCATAAAAGCTTTCGACTTCTTTCAAAGTAGTCTTATCATCACCCAGCGACGGGACTGGTTGGTTAACTGACCACCGGCCATTCCTCATAAAAGCAGGCCCAAACACCTTGTAGAAGTCATGAGGTGCACAGTCAGTAGGAATATCATCATCAAACTCATCAGTGGAATCATATATTCTTCTCTTCAGAGGATCAATCAAAACTTCATATGCTTCTTGGATGGCTTTGAAGTGGGTCTCTATTTCATCCTTCTTAGCTTGCTTTGCAGCCTCAGTTTCCTCAGCAAGAAGTAATGCAGCTTGTTTATCAGGATGATATTTCAAAGCAACCTCTCGATAACTCTTTCTTATCTGTTCTTCTGTTGCAAGATATCTCAAATGACTCAAACCTAACAATGAATAGTGATCTTGCTGCTTGTCTCCTGCACCAGATTTCTTTTTACCTTTACTGGTATAAGAATCAGATGATGGCATATATGACTGTTCCTTTTCATTGGGCACAGTTTGATCTTCAACATCTGCATCTTCATCCTTGTCCTCACAGCCAAGGAGTTTCAGAGCCATGGCATGGAATGCATGTCCAGCAGGCTCAAACTCTAAAGCCTTAATTGGAGAAGAATTTGAAGAAAAATATACTGGCTGTCCATCTACAAGCTCTTGTGAGTGGCAGATGAGCCGAAGTCTAGAGCAAATGGCCATAATGTTTCAAAAAAAGTCTTAAGACCGTGAGAATAACAAGGAAAATACAAATTTTCAATGATGGCTTCAATCCAGTTCAGTACCCTGCTTGACAGAACAAATCCTACCAAAAACTAAGCTGCACCAACGAGCAAAATTCAATCATTTAGTTTCAAATGTTAACATATAGTTTCATTACATATTGCAATCAATCCATAACAAACAAATAATATATTATTGAGGATTGTGATAGAATAAATGTGTCTCAATAAGCAAGTTCAAAAGCACAAGAGACAAGTAGATTTATAGTTTGCTGCAACTTGATGCCCTTCAACATGTCTAAACATAACTTATGTGAAGGATTCCCTTCCCCCCTAACACATCAAGCTTTACATTACCATCAACATATACTAGAATACATCAGCAACTACATTAAACATAAAAGACATATTTCGTAAAACCAGCATCGAACTCCAGAATCCAACAAACTACATAGGACTCAGCTTCTGACCTAAGCTCTGGATTGGTATTAGCATGCGTTGCATAAAGGTTTTCGAAGAAATCGTATAGTTCATTCATCTTAGTCCAAATAAAAGAACGGAAAAAAAAAAAATTCAATCAACAGTTCTAATTACAATAAATCGCGAACTAAAAAGAGAAAATAAGACGAACATTAACAGCTAAACAATTAAAGGTATAATGAAATTTGATACACAGAAATAAAGTCACTTGCTCAAAACTTGAGAACATACAGGAATCACTACAAACCATAAAAGCATAAAATAAAATGGATTGGTTGCAAATGTAAGCAATAAAATTAAAAAAAAATGTAAAAATAAAAAAAAATTGCACCTTATTCCAACGAGAAGTTTTGGCTTATCGATTCTTTCGTTTGAGCTCTTTGTAGAAAGGATCGTTTAGCTAAGATGTGTCGCAGGTGATGGAAGACTCAGCAGGTTAATGGAGAATCAATTAAGAAGGCGGTGGAGAAAGATGGAAGCAAGGTAATGGCGGTTAGGGTAAAAAACGAGAAAGGAATAGATCAGGGCAGTAGATATTGGAGAAGAGACGTGTATGAAAAAAGACCTAAAATCAAAAGCGGAGATTGATCTAGCGGCTCTCGTGTTAAATTTAAACACTACAAAATTAATCAGCATTAAACATGTCTTAAAATCTTATTTAAAATAATTAAAAGAAATTTTCTTATCACCCTAAATTTTTTTGATCAACCCTCTTTTTTTTTTTTTGAAAATTTTTTTATCAACTTGTTTTTTTTTCTAACCACTTGCGAAAAAAATAAAAAAATAAAAACTTGTTAGTATTAACTAACGTTTTTAATATTATAGGTGTCCTTTTATCGTTTTTTAACAGAAAAAATATAGACAAAAATGTATATTTGTCTAATAAAATTAAAATAGAGAAATATTTTTGTTTATTAAAAAAAGACAGGGATAAAAATGTAGAATATGATAAAACTGAGAGAGATTTTTAAAAGTTTTCTTATATTTATTACTGAATTTTAAATGACTGATTAGCATATGCTATAGGATATTTGGATCAAATGTAGCACAGTTTGGACCATTGTTGTTTTTTCCAATCATTTTAATGAGTTTTGTAAACTACTAGTTGAGTTCACTTTAAGAGTTAACTAGAACTTGTCTGATTCTACTTCACTCATGAGTTTGACAATTGCTTCCATAGTTAGGGAGTGTTTCTCAAAATTTATGCTTTTCAATTTATTGTGTATAAATAATTTTTAGATTATAATGATAAAAAATAAACAGTAAAATGTTTCTGTAAAACTAGTTTATAAAGCTGATAATTAATTGAAGTATTTCTGCAAACTAGCTTATAATTAACTTATTATTGTAGAAACTAATAAATGACCAAAAAGAATTTGTGAAAATGAAATTAAAAATGAATTTTGATGTTTTGACAAGAATAATATAGGAATAAAAAATAAAAATATGAGGATATTAATATAAATAAATTGATCAAACCAAAACGATTTATAATCTATTTTTTTGGAAGCTGCAAAACCTAGCTTATAAAAAACATATTATAATTTGCTTATAATTTACCATTTAAGTTTTTAGAAATACTTAAATGAACATCTTATAATCGGTTTTGAGCAAGGAGGAACACTTTTTTATTGTCCAGTGTAATTCCCTCTAGTTCCGGCTAAATGAATTCTCTTGTCATTCGAAATGTTCGAGCCAAGGTAGTTCCTGTTTCCGTTTCCAAATACATATATCATCATTTCCCATAACCCAAAGTCCATGATTTGTTGAAGGCAACAGATATGGACAGGAAGATCCTGCTCCTTTTCTTGACCCCATCAAAATTCAGGCAACGAACTGTCAAAGACATAAAAAATCGTCCATGCCCATTTCCTTAAAACAGCTTTTTTGAACTTTAATATTGTTGTTGCTAATTCTTTAATTCGTTGGTACTGTGAATCCGGGGCTGTATTTATGCCATGAAACTGTTCGGGAAAACTCCTCAACTAAATGTTATTTCCTGGAACGTATTGATTTCTGGTTATACTTATAATCTGTTGTTTATGCAATCATGGAGATCCTTTTGTATAATGCATTGTTCTGGTTTCAAGCCTAATGATCTGACTTATTGCATGCCTCTTTTTTCTACTTGTGTTGCTTTGGAAGCTCCTAATTTTGGATAGCAGGTGTATGTGCTTGCAATAAACAAGGATTTTATGATGCTCGGAAGGTGTTTTATGATGCCTTGTGCTATAATGTGGTTTGCTGTAATTCCCTCCAGTTCATGCAAGGAACATTGGGTCGCTTTAGATGTTTTTCGTCAAATGTGTCGCAGATGTCTGCTTCCAAATAGTTTTACTCTCACTATTGTTTTGACTGCTTGTGCTACACTTGAAGAGACTGAAATGGGAAAAGCAGTTCAAGGGTGGGTCATTAAATGTTGTGAAAAAGATGTCGGGGACTGCCATAGTTGACATGTATTCCAAATGTAGTGAGACTTGCGAAGCTGTTAAGGAATTTTCTCAGATGCCAGTTCGCAGTGTAGTTTCATGGACTGCCACTATATTTGTTTTTTGTTAAAGGGGATGATTCTAGCTCTGTCCTCAAATTTTCCAATGAAATGAGGAAAATGGAGGAAATAAACAGCTTTACTATTACTAGTGTAATTTCTGCTTGTGCCAAACCAAACAGGATTAAAGAGGTATCCAATTCATAACTGGATATTGAAAAGTGGATTCTATGCAGATCCTGTGGTAGGGGCTACTTTAATTAATATGTATGCAAAATAACATGTTGTTGGTTTGTCAGAGATGGTGTTTAGAGAAACAGGAGATGTATAAGAACCCATGTACATGGACCACCATGATTTATTCTCTCGCTCATAATCAGAACCCTCAAAGGGCAATTTATCTATTGCTAAGAATGCTACATGATGGTTTGAGACTAGTCAAATTTTGTCTTCCCAGTGTCAATTTTGGGTGGCAGGTTCACTGCTATACTCTTAAAACAGGAGTTATCCTTGGTTCTCTTTTCACAATGTACTCAAAAGTGTGGTAGCATAGAGGATTCTTACAAAGTCTTTGACCATATTCCTGTTAAAATAGGCAAAATTGACTCATACACTAGCAGAAATACTTTGGTCTGGAAAGTGGTTTCTATGTTGTTAGTTATTATTTACTCCAGTTCGCTGTATATCAAGATTCACCTTTTGCAGCACAGCACATGTACCATTTTTTCGTGAATAATATTAGAAGTTTATGGAATTCTACCTTTAATGTCATTTCACCTGCAAATTTATGTTTCGGCTCATTTTGCTGACTCTATCTTTTACTGCATTATTTGCCTCTTATTTTATTTTAGTTAGGAATTTTTTTTGGGGAAGAACAACTACCAGAGCAGTTTCAACGCTAGAAAGAGCATATTTCTGGTGAAGGAAAAATCAGAAAATGAAAATCAGATTCTTGGGTAAGTAAAAATTGTTGCAGTATACAAAATATTGAAATCTTTAAGGAGTTGAAGTCAGTTATATTACCAATAATCTCCATAAGAACAAATTCCATCCTTAAAATGATGAAAACGATTAGCATCCCTCACAATTATCTCCCTATTTACAAGTTTTGAAATAAACTTGGTTGCAGCATGACAATTCACACACGCCCGGAGGTTCTTCGTTATCCCAAGTGTAGTTCCTGGAGGAGTACTGATAAGCCCATAAGCAATTGCTAGCCTCTCACTGTGGTTACAAAGTGTCTCTTCAATTTCTTCATCATTCAGATCATGCAAGGCAGATTCTCTATGCGGGGAAAATCCTGCTTCCTTTAACCTTCTCTCTAAATTCTCAAGCTCCTCAAAGATCTCTTTGGATCTTGGATGTGATTTGTCTCCGAATCGAAATGCCTGAAGCTTTCCGTTTACCTCTATCACACTCTGACCTGTGTCCTTACTCAGTCTTTTCTCCTTCATCAGCACTCGTACTTTTGCAACACGATCCCACAGGCGAGCTGAAGCATAAAGATTTGACAGCTGAACATAATGCCCTGTGTTGTATGGATCTAAAGAGAAGAGCTGCTCAGCAGCATATTGTCCGAGGTTGACATGGCGATGGATCTTGCATGAACTTAGTAGGGCACCCCATACACTTACACCTGGTTGAACTGGCATGTTCCTGATAAAATTATAAGCTCGCTCTAAATGCCCTTTGCGGCCAAGAAGATCAACCACAAAGGCGTAATGCTGTTGTCCTGGTTCAATTCCGTAGTCTCTCATCTGGTGGAAAAGTTCCCATCCTTCTTCTACCAAACCTGAATTTTTGCACGCTGTGAGGAGCCCAATGAAGGCAACATCATTTGATTGCACCCCAGAATTCTTCATCTTGCCAAAAAGAGTAATGGATTCTTGGCCATGACCATGCAATCCATAACCCATAATCATTGCACTCCACAGTACAACATCTTTATCCTGTGATCTATTGAAAACCATTCGTGGCAAATCAATACTACCGCATTTTGCAAACATGTCAATCAGCGCAGAGTTAATGAAAGCATCGTCTCTGAATTCAGTCCGACTAACAAAATCATCCATCCATCTTGCCAATTCAAGAGAACCTATTTGTGCACGTGCCGATATTTCGGATGTCAAAGTAATATAATCTGGTTTGAAATTTTTATTTATCATTTGGCGAAAGAGATCCAAAGCGTCAGCATACCCATTCTTCGCATAACCAGAAATCATTGCATTCCACAAGATCAAATTTGGGATTTTCACCTGATCAAAAAACAACCTAGCAATCCTAACTTGCCCGCATTTCGCATACATGCCAGTAAGTGAAATAAGCAAATCCAAATCAAGGCCAATTTTAATAACAAAACCATGGATTGATCTCCCATGTTGCAAGTCTTCTATATCAGTATAAGCCTTAAGAATGCTCAGGAGAGCAATCCAATCAGGTTTCACATTCAGTTTCCTCATTTGACTGAAAATTCTCAGTGCTTCAAAGGGTTGTCCATTCTGTGCGTATCCAGAAATGATGGAAGTCCAAGAAACTACTGTCCTATCACTTAACCTATGAAAAACGACATTGGCCTGTGCAATACGACCACATTTTGCATAAAACGTCACGAGCCCATTCTGTACAATCACATCGGCTTCAAACCCATGTCTAAAAACCTGTGCATGTATCCGCCTGCCTATATCAAGTGCAAATAAGGCACTGCAAGCTTTAAGAACTGGAGGGAAAGTGAAACCATCAGGAGCAACACGAGCCATCTGCATTCTTGCGTACATTTCAGTAGCATCATTAAATAAATTGTGCCCCGAATAACATCTAATAATAGCATTCCACAGAAACACATGTGGGTCAGGAAAATGGTCGAACACGTTGCGTGCATAACGAGTTTCACCAAAATTAGAACTACAGTTAACCAGTTTAGTAATTAAAAAGCCGTTGTACTGCAATTGACATACTAACAACTGGCAATGGATTTGAAATAAATGGGTTTTGTGGACTGAACTATCAAAGAGGGATGCGTAGAATGGGAAAGAACGTTTCGGAGCCATTTTCATAGCCATGTTGGTGGGCTTGAATCTATAAGGAATGAGTTTGACCTTCACATAGTTAGGCGTGTAAAATATCCCGAGGATTATCAGGTATTAACAATTCCTTCTCTTAATTTCCAAAAAATTGTTTTTTCACTTAGAGGACACTTTTCTCACCATGAATTGTTATTTTGCTTGATTCTGCGGTTTGCATTAAAACATTGTTATTCTCTTAGGTGCTTTCATCTTTTGTGAATCACTGCTTAATAATTCCAATTTTCTGTTGTTTGATTTACTTTTTCCTAAGCTGCAGTACTTTAGGTGATATTATTTGTTCTTTTTGAATCTGGAGAGTTTAACTTGAAGGTATTTCTATTGTTTATGAATGGCTGGCTGTGTGATTTTGTAATCCCATATTTCTTTTTAATTTCAGAAATTTGGAGTGACTTTAGAGACAGGAATTTTGCTTTATGGTCCGCCAGGATGTGGTAAAACACTCATTGCCAAGGCTGTTGCTAATGAGGCTGGAGCTAATTTCATTCACATCAAGGCAAATATTTAAGTTTCTCTCTTGTTCAGATGTTCTTTTTTATCTCCTTTTTCTTTCATAATGTCAGCTGTTTGTTGATTATTTTCACCTTGTTTCAAGTGTGATGGTTCTTAGTTGGAGAGTTTGCAACTCTTCTCATAACTAGTTTTGTGATTGATTAGGGCCCCGAGCTTCTGAATAAATATGTTGGAGAAAGTGAACTGGCAGTTCGGACATTGTTTGGTCGTGCAAGGACCTGTGCGCCCTGTGTTCTTTTCTTTGATGAGGTGTGTGCGCATTTCTCTTCTTTAATTTGGCTAGTTATTCGTAAATATTTATTGTTTTTTTAATTGAACCTGCTTTTCTCGAAAAATAGATAACTGAAATATTTGGCATTTTACTTTTGTTTACTAATAAAATTTTCATGGATGTTAATTTTTTTTGTTCTTCCTCTATTGTCTGTTCATGAATGATGAATTACCCTACTTTTTCTGTCGGATAATTACTTTTACTCTCTATTACACCCTTCATTATAGCCTTATTATTAAGGCCACAGAGAATTATGCTCACCAATTATGATGCTGTGTTAAAGAGGGAAAGTTCTTTCTGACTTTGAAGTTGGGATTTGGTGTCTTTGCTGATAATGGGCTTCCTAAATTGTTATGCTAATCATTTGTTTTTAGCTGAAATTCATCATCTTCCACTACATATTTGCATATGGTCACAATTGCTGCAAGCCTGCAACTAGGCTATACAAGCACATGAAGTTTGATGCTTATATGCATGTTTTCTTTGTAAGCTTTATTCAGATTCTTTTCTACTGGCGTTGTATGTGATGACCTCTAAATAAACTTCTATTTAAAGTAGTCCTAGTATGACCGTCTGATGTTCTCCAGTATTTGTAGAATTTATTTGAAACTGTTACCTTTCACCTTCCTTGGTGTTTGAAACTTTGAAGTCAAATGGAGGAATCTACATGTATATAATATGGGGAATGAAATTTACAGTGAAGATGAATATAAAAATTAAATGTTCTTATTCAGTTAGGGCGAGTTAATTCTAAATTGAGTCCTCAACATCAAACTTCATTAGGAAATAGAACTAAAACCAAGAGCTTGTTTGAATTAATGGAATGTGTGTGATGGCATTTAATTCTGCAAATTTGCTAGAGCCATTGAGTTGTTTGAGAAAGAGTAAGCCATAATGCGGAAAATTAATAAACTCTATCATGGTGTCAATTCTACTATTCGAAAGAGTGAAAAATCGGAGTGCAAGAGAAGGATTTCTTCTTGTCATCATTTTCTTATTAATTATTGAACTTAAACCATTTCATTTTATTCCAAAAGTATCCTTCAAAATCCAGGGAATTTGTTTTCCCATTAAATGGTAGAATGTAAATTATATGGATAGAATTTATCAGTACTATAGTAAAAACAAAATTTCTAGTTAACAGAAAGTATCTGAATGTAATTCTCAGACAAGCAGGAATTATTATGAAAGTCCATATATTTGAAATTAATAATTTTTGTTAAAAATACTAAATAGATGTAATACCCATAAATTTTTTGTTGCATTTTCATCACTAGGGGTTGTCTCTATCACTTATCATATTCTAGTTTTGGCTATTGTTAGAATCCAGAAGATTAATGACTTGAATAATTTTCAGCATCACATACTTCCTATAGACTCTTTTATCAACTAACAACTTTGGAGGTCAGGAAAACAGTGATCTTGTAATTTTTGTTAAATTAATTTAGAACAGATTGAATAGGTAATAAAATTCAGTTGTTTCTCAATTAAGAATTATACTGGCTTGTAGGTTCTGGCAATCTTTATAGGGATGAACTAGTAGTTGTGGTTGTGGTACTGCTAGGTTTAGAACTCTGTACTGTGTACAACTAGACCAATTATACATCCACAAATGGTGGTTAAAACTTTCTAGGATTTGCGGTTGTACATAATAGATCTTTTTAAAAAAAAAAGTAATCCATACTTGCTTTATATTACTGACAATAGAAAGTAATATGTCAATTAAACCATTTTTTAGAATGCATCTTATTTGAATAAAAAATGAGTGAAAGTCAATTATATCTTAACTGGTAATTGACAGTGTGACCGTAGAAGGTACAATTTTGGTGAGCTCTTCATGATCTTTGAGAACCCTCCTAAATCTTGTTTGCAAGTATAGCTCCTGTTTATATGGAAAACAAAATCTAGTGTCTTCATCTGTAACAAATTGTAATTTCATTTAGACACTTGCACGTTTTGAAGAAAAACTGAAGTAAATGGAGATTATGATAGAACTTTTTACTTCCTTTGAATAGAAAGTGATTTAGATACTAAAACCAGCCCAATGAATCTTGATGTTTCTAGTTGAGTTCTATATTCGTATCAGAATATGCATGTGTATCAATGTATGGCTACAAACTTTCTCTAACCACTTAGGAATCTTAATGATGAGCAATGAAAAGAAGTCTATGAATCTTGTGGTACTGCTGGTAAAAGAGGAAAAACCTATGATATATAAAGTAGTACTGAACCGCTGGTGTGGTTTTATCTGGTTGGTCTTCTATAGATCATGCATAACTAGAAGTCATCCTGGGTCTTAAAGATCAGTTTGTTCTGTTCGTTATATAGGTGGATGCTTTGACAACAAAGCGTGGTAAAGAAGGGGGCTGGGTTGTTGAGCGGCTGTTAAACCAGGTTAGTGATCTTAATGTTTCACCCGCTAAGCATTCTTTTCATTCTCTCTTTCTTATTTTTTAACTGCATGTTTCATTCTTAAACCACAATGTTGGCAACTGTTATTCTGGCACTGAGGGGATCAATTTATTCTTGAAATTTCAGTTACTTATAGAGGTAGATGGTGCAGATCAGCGGCAAGGTGTTTTCATTATTGGTGCTACTAACAGGTAGACCACATTATTCTCTCTCCCCCACCCTGCCAACTCCCGAAAAAATTTTCAATAGCTGATTATTTGTTGTGGCAGACCTGAGGTGATGGACCCTGCTGTCCTACGGCCTGGAAGGTTTGGAAAACTTCTGTACGTCCCTCTACCCAGTTCAGATGATCGAGGATTCATTTTAAATGCTCTTTCGAAGGGTAAACCTATAGATCCCACTGTGGATTTGAGTGCCATTGGGCAAATGGAAGCTTGAGAAAATTTGAGTGGGGCTGATCTTAAGATGCTGGTTTGTGTATTTTCTTTTCAGTATGGCTATATGTTGGAGTGCAACTGATCTATTAAGAATTTAGTGGGACAGGCTTCCTTCCATGAGATTTTCTTTGTTTATATAGATTTATTACGGATATCATAGCTAATATGCGTAGATTATTTCTGTTAAGGTGACTGACTTACATTTAATTTCAAACAGATGGATGAAGCAGCAATGGCTGCACTGGTTGAGGCAAGGAGGAAGAGCTTATCTGATGAGAGCCCTTGCACAATCAAGGAGACACATTTTGAGCAAGCAATGAACAGAATTTCTCCGTCTGTGTCGCACAAGGTAATGTCCTCTCCTCTGTATATATGCTTACAAACGGTTGAAAAGAGACCCTTAATGGGATTCTTTCTGATATCTTCTGTTGTCTTGTATGGAAGCAGCAAATACATTATTACAAGGTTTGGGCAGAGAGTTTCAAAGCAGCATGAGTTGGTAACAACGAAACTGTTCTTCTGATGCCCACTTTAGAGAGTTTTCCGATGCTTGATTTTGCTAACCAGCATTATCTATCATCTGGATGAAATTTTGTTCCCCATAATTCAATTGTAGATTTTGCATTTCAGACTTTCGTATGAGTGAGATTAAAGAAATAGAAGTGTCTCTTGAATTCTACTTGGTTACTCTCAAAGGTCAACAATTTTATCCTGAAAGCACTCTAAAATTAACACAGACGAGAAATTCTTAGGTAAATCAATCCTAATTAATTAGGATAGAGAAACAATAAACACAATTAATTATGAGAGGAAATGAATTTCTAATTATTTGCTGTCCTAATTCATTAGGCTAATTTGTCATCATTGGTCCACACGGAAGATGTGACGGAACCTAAACGTTTTAAATAGGACTGCCAACTTCTGATATTAGGAAAAAAAGGGGGGAGACTGCCAACTCAGACTTAACTCACCTTTCTTTTGTACACATGGGTTCGGTGTGGCAAGGGCAACTTGCTTGGGTGTATGCTGTTTTGGGGGGAGGAAAGAGGTTTCTTCTTATTCTTTTGGACGTATCAGATAGTTGTTAGAGAGCATCTACAGTAGTACTCAATTCATTGAGCTGAATTTCAATTTATGGAATTCACATAAGTAATTGAAATTGAGCGCTTGAATCCATTATTGATACCATAAAATTGAGATTGCGTTCAAGCTTTGATATATCAATGACATATTATGTTCTTGAATCCACATATTATGTTCTTGTATCCGAGAGGAAAGATCAACATTCTATGTTCTCGAGGAGAGTAATTCGCATAGGGCTCAGAAAGTTCTACAGGGGGTACTTCGACGGCTATTGCGTTTGTCTCGACGGTACAACCTGATGTTGAACTTGTTTTTGCTCCTGGACTGAATATTTGAAATAAACAGGCTGTGGTATTTGATTATGATACCAATATGATGGAGCAAAACGGGATTTCAATGGCGGATGTCGGCAAAAAGAGGTCTAGGATGTTGAAGTCGGTGGTGGTTGGACCGGACAGTCACCCGGCATCTCCATCCTCTGGTTCGGCGTTGATGATGGGTCCTGAGGGGCAGGGCCACTCTTCCAACTGATGTTTGTGGCATTCTTTCAATCATTGTTGCTGTAGGAGTTTTGTACACTATGATGCATCAATGTACAGGTGTTTGCTTTCTGGTTTTTCTGCAGGTTTTTCATGTTTCTTGGTTGGTGCTTAAGTTTGGAGGGAGGGGGTGGTAGTTTGTGCTGGGTGGCTCTGTGTAGGTAGGGTGAGGTCCAAGTGGTGGCAAGGTGGATTGTTAGGTGGTAGGGCTTTGCATGCTACTGTTTCAATTTTAGTAGTTTTATCTTTTTTCTTGTTTTTGCAGTTGTATATAGGGTACTCTAAGCTTCTTTTTTGTTTCAGTCCATGTCTAGTTTAGGCCATATTCGACTAGCAATTGTTTGCCTTTGGTGCTTTTCACCCTGCATCTCACTCCTATGCTAGTTTTGATGTATGGTTTCTTATCTTCTTTGAATGAAGTTGTCCCTTCGGGGTTTTCAGATAAAAAAAAAGAAAAAAATATCTATGTTCTTGAAAATGAAAGAAAAGGAAGACCGAGTGGAAGGATTAACATAGTATGTTCTATTAGAATGCACATATGATATCCATTTGAAAATTACTTTATGAGGTTCTTCACTTTTGTTCCACTATGACTTTAGGTCATTCTATCCATTTTTACCCAATATTCCTTTAGTCTTATGACATTAGGTTTAGATCCCAAAATCTGAAGTGTCATAAATCAGTCTACCAGGTGCATGCTGCATAGACTTGCCGATCGGAATTTCTAATTCCGGTCAAAGGTACCTCAATGTTATTTTTTCCAAAAAAGTTGCCGTATGACAATATTACAAAGAAAAAGATGGGTTACTACCACTTTTCAATGCGTATAATTGGAGTACGGCAGCTGAAAATAACCCAGACATATGTAGATATTAATATTTTTGGAAGTACCATGCAGTGAGCATTAATTGAATAATTCAATTATAAGTGATTACACAAGTATTTGCATTCATACTTTTCGTGCGGAAAAAAAAAATGTGTTTATACTTTTTATTTTAAAACTTTCCTCAAATATGAAATATTATACTCGGGTGACACAAATTAACCGGAACAGCAAAAATTCCCAAAAGAACAAAATTTCCTGCTGCCAAGGAAAGGAAACACGTATCACGCCGAACGACTTCTCTTTACCCACTGAACGACAGGACCTTGGCCTGCCAAACGACCATGCTTCTTCGCCAAGTGACATGTCAGTCGGTCAGCCCTCTCCTCTGCTCACCCCAAAAATTACATCGAGCCAATTTCAGCTCCCAAAGGCCCCCCTTTTTTTCCAAAGTTACCTGAAAAATCTAGCCTCCAGGAGAACTCCTAAATTAATTTTTTTAATAAAATTAACCCTAATTATTATTTTTAATACTTAAAATTAATGTACAATCTCAAAAAATTTCACAAATAACACTCGATGCCAAATTTATTTCATAAATCAATTTAAATACATGTTTTAAAATATTTTAATTAAATAAATTAGAAAAATTCCTAAAAATGACCAAAATACTCCCGAGCTCCAAAAGTACAATATTATACTCAAAATAACCATTTTATCGTCTTGAGTGTCAAATAGATATCCAAAATACTGAATTGAATCAAACCAAAATATAAGGATGTAAAATATGCAAAATTATAATTTTGCCTCTAACTTCAATCTGTTGGCCTTATAGTAATTAAGAAGAGAGGTGAATTAGTTGGCCAATTAAAACTTTGAGTGCGAAATGTGGTGGTTTAAGATGAAGAATTATGGAAGATGAACAAAGAGATTTATAGTGGTTTGGATTCAACTCAATCTTACGTCCACTTCTCCAATTCCCTCAAGAATTGAGTTCCACTATTCAATCAAGAATGTAATGAGGTTTTCAAAACTAACCTTAAACTTAGTGTTCTTTTGGTTTACACTTAAACTTTACAATTGAGTTTCTAGATCACTCAAAACTATCAACAAGAATGTTGAGTTTTCTAGCTCGCTCAACTAACTATATAAACAATAATGTTGATTTTATAGTTCACTCAACTAACTATACACAAAAATGTTTAATGGAAGAGTAAAAGATGAAAAGAAGGTTGTTAACGATGAAGCTCAATTATCCATTGATATTCTATAGTTGATCCAACCTTCAAATGGCTATATAAGTGGGTATTTATACGAACTTGAAGAATATAGTTGTTGCTCCTTACAATTGAAGTCTGCCTCTATTTTTACATAGGTCGCGCACTAGACGCGAGGATAGCTTGCGCGACCATTCACTAACATATTTCAATGGTTATTTGTAAAGGCTTTCTACTGAGTCAGCTTTGTATTTAATGAACTAGCCGTTGGAACTGAACGAAGCAATGCCGCGTGTGAGACTAGCATGTAACATGCGAGACATAGTCGTTGTGAAGATCAACTACTAAGTCAGATAGTGTAGCGCGCGAAACAAATTTTCTCTTAAGGGTTTGGACTAATTTGACACCCTAGCTTGCAAGATACTCAAGGGTAGCGCACGAGATAGAATTTCAATTGGCTATTAGTCTAGCTTACCACGCGAGACCAATTCTCTCTTTGGGGCCTAGAATGTTTGGACAACCCCCTAACGCGTGAGACATATACCCTAGCGTGCACGACCTTTATATTTCTTTAAATCTTCAATTCTTTGCAAGTAAAAGACTTATTTTGATTTGGTTAAGTTTAAACTCAGTAGAGCTACACTTAAATATTTGAAATTTCATTAGTAAATCATAAGTCCAAGTAAATTTGTCAAATATTCAAAATAAAAGGATTTCGGTATTCCAACCACAACCAATCTTCTTAAAAACTGAGGATTACATAATTCTTAAAAAGTATGATTTAAAGATGTTTGGTGTTAAAATTAACTTTTTATAGAATAAAGTTATTTTATATATTAAAAAAACAATAATATCCATGGTTAATTTAATTCTAATTTGATAAAACAGTAAAAACAATAATGGATTTATAATGTATTTTAAAAGATAATAATATCTTAATTTAATTATGTTTTGATAATACAATAAAAAAAAGTGATTTTTATCACTTTTAACTTGGAAAGTTGTACTTTCTTAGGATGTCTATTTCTTGAAAAGTAAAATAAATAAAAAGAATCAACCACCAAAGTTTTTTTTTTTTTTTAATTTTCTGACTAATTTTTTTTATTTCTAATATGGGAAGTTACTTTATGTGAAATACAATTACAGGAATGTTATTTTTGAGATATAAAATGTAAATATTGTTTGGTTGTTTCATAAATTCTCAAGAAGTTAAATTATTTAATAAAACAAAATATTAAAAACGTCACACATATTCATACAATAAATTTTTTAAAATAATAAATAAGAATAAAATAGAAATTGTCCATATTTATTAATAGGTAATTGCATTTTTTTGGGTTGAAGAGGGGGGATTACTTCCCTTGTACGGAGGAAGTTGAATTTCCTATTTCTTAAAAAAAATTTCAAATTTTTAAAACAGACACTCAACTTCTCGAAAACTTTTGCGTAATGATCTATTTCCCCTTTCTTATTTATCCCTAACCAAATGGTATAAAAAATCACTTTAAAAAGAGTGTCATAAATAAAAATGGTAAAAATAATATAGTTAAATTATTCTATATTTAATAATTATTTAGATAAATTAACGAATTTTTTATTTATAAAAAAAAGTGCAAATAAAACATTTAATTGTGGACGGAACCATACAAAATTGTATTTAAGTTCCAATAATGAATTAGAGTCGCAATCTGCTTTAGGTCCAATTTGTATCTTAGTACAAAAAAGAATAACATCTCTCTCTTCATATTGGTTCCTCAATTCTTGAATTAAATTTCCCTTAGAAATGCAACTTCATTTAAAGTTGGCATTAATTCAAGAGAAATAGGAGTGAATAACATCTTTCGATTTTCAATTAATAAATATCACATTGTTTTAATATTTTAGTTAATCGTAAACTACCGTTTTCTTTCGTCTGGTTTTCTACGATTCTTCTAACGGAAATTCTCTCTCTCCCCCTCCCTCCCTCTCACCAATCCTCGATATTGTTTTCTTTTAAAAAAAATTATTCAATTGATTCGAAAATATAAGCAATTTGTTCAATTATGGGCAATGCCTAAAGTTAGGGCTGTTCAAAATAATCCGATCTGACTGATCTGATCCACGATCCGCTTGATCCGATCCGATTTTTAGAGTTTCGGATATCCGAAAATTTTTTGATCGGATACAGATCACAAATTTTAGAGTTTCAGATATCCGATCCGATCTGATTTTTAATAAATAAAAAATAAAAGAAATAGAAATTTCCGAATAATTCGAATCGGATATCCAATTTTTAATAAAAAGAAAAGTAATAAAAAAAATTCGAGTCGGATATCCGATTTTTTCGGATCGAATTTAGATCCGATTTTTTTTTTCGGATCGGATATCCGGTTTGGACACCTCTGCCTAGAGTTTGCTTATTTTAAAGAAGGAAAACAAAAGAGGAGAAGAAGATGATGATGAATTGTTTGGATAAATATAACTGGTATAATTTTAAGAAGTACAAAAGCTCAAAAATTAGGAAATTAATGTTGCTCTTGTTTTTATATTATTATGACCTTATCAGGCTTCTCCTTTAGAAAAAGAGGGTAAATAATTCTGCTCATGAGCTATTTGAAGCTTGATGTTGTAAAAATTTTGTTTGAATTTGGTTCGAAAGATAATGAGCTGAACTTAGACTCGAGTCCGGTTAAGTTTGTTCAAATTTGGCCCTGCTGGGTATGGTATCTTTACATCCCTTGCTTTCTACACCTATTAATAAAATAAAATTCCAATCCAAGCTACGTATGAGATTGCCTTACCTTTAATTTAATTTGGGCAGTTTAGATGTCAATTAATTAAATTAGGAATGCTTGTGGACCCCTATTCTCCTTATACAAAATCTAACTCAAATTGGAATAGCACACCAATTCTTCTGCCATTTAAATTTCAACAATTTCACTTGGCACGACGTATCTATCAGTTCCTTCCCCACCATAGAATTATTTCAACGCAAAACAATTTATACCTACTGAGATAAAATTAATTTTGAAACCTTTTCGAGAAATAGTCAACTATATATTATTATTATTATTATTTTAGCAGAGGCATATACCCCAACAAATATACGTGAAGGGGAGGAAATGTATCGAACCCAGGCACGTAAGCATATAATTGTTATCCATTTGTGCCGCCCCATCAACTATTGTGTAGTCCAATAATCAAACATATAGATAAATTTTTATTTTCAAAAAATATAGTATATAGATGAATTTTTAATGGAATTTTAGAACATACATATATGTCATTTATTCAAATTAATTACATGCCCATTTCACTTCTCACTTATCTTTCTGTTCATTTCAAGTAAATGAATTGAAAAAATGTAAATAATAATAATAATTAGTCCTTGAACAAAACATAGGACCAAAAAGCCAAAAAACTAGAAACTCCAGAAGCAATGCAAACCAAATCCAATACCTTTTCTCTTCTCTGTATTCTCTGTTTTCTTTCCTTTCTCCTCTGTAAAAATTCTTTATACCTTTCTTTCCCACCTTTTCCTCTCCTTCTTCGCTCTCCTTTTACCATTGCTTCTTGCAAAATTACCAAACTCTCCTTCCCTGTCAATGCCTTTCCATCCATGTCCTCCATCACCATACTTACATCCCTCACTTGAATTTCCCCTCCTTCTTTCCCTCCGCACGTGACCACCACTTCGCACTGCACGTACTCCCTCTCTGAATCTTTCTCCTCGTCTCCGGCCATGATTACAGCGAACTTCACCTGAATTTCTCCTGTTAACCAGTGCCTCTGGACTGAAACGGCTCTCTGGCTCGAGACGTTCATGGCCCGTTTTTGTTTCGGGTCGATTAAAATCCAGCTCAGAGTTAAATTTTGTCCGGTTTGTTTAAGCTTCGAATAGTTTTCATCTGCTTGTGGTGGAACGCTTGATGGTACGAAATCCTTACTCGGCTCGATTAAATCGACTCTGAAAGGAGACGACATGAACCATCCGCTAACTGTCTCTGTTTCTTCAACTTTCGAGAAGATAGGAACATTTTTGTAGAAAATATCAACGGCTGAGATCAATTCTTTTGTTTCTGGAAATGGACGATCAAGATTATTGCTACTACGAGCACGATGGTGGTGGTGGTGGAGGAGAGGATACGAATCAGAGAAAAACGAGCGGTGACCTGACGGGAAAGTGGCGATAACGCAGTTAATAAGTGGGTCACTTATAGAAGGCCACGTGTCTTTACAAATTGTTTCCCAGAGTTTTTCTTCGGAGGCGAATTCATGTAACTCGGAGGAAGTGCAGGCGACGGCGGCGAGGGAAGAACCGTCAAGGCGGGTTAGTATGTGGTTTTGAAGGATGTCATGATGGACGGTGGAGATGGGTGGAGGTTTAGTGGAAGAAGCAACAGCCACCATTGATGATTTAAGAAATGAAATTTGCTTGAAAAGGAAGAACAAGATTGTAAGAAAATTGAAGAGTAGTAGCGATAAAGATAAAGGCAAAAAAAAAATACTAAGGATTAAGGAGTACGAAAGGAAGGTGGGATTTTATAATCGAAATTAAAAGGAGGAGTCAAGAGTGGGGTTCTAATTTTACTTTTTTTTAAAGACCAGCTCTTTACGTAATTAACTGATTATTATATAAAGCATAAATAACGGTTTTTTTATTTGTACTTTTCCTACCCCTTTTTATTTATTTTTTGTTTGGTTAGATGGTCATCCAATTTTTTCCAAAAGGTTTGTTAAAAAATGGAATTATTTAATATACGTTATAAATTATTTATATCGTCAATAAATTTATTTGGAACTAAAGTTTGTTGTTATTGTCGTCAATATTTTTTATATACGCAATTTATAATCAAATTTTAAAATTTAAAATCTACCGAAAAGAAATTATCGAAAAAAGTTTGGATTGTTTAGACAAGAGTAGTTAATTTTTTTTTCTTTATTTTGGTTGAGTTTAATGTGTTTTTCCCCCTACATATGCTTCTTTTGTAGAAGCAGATTTCCATTTTTGGATGGTAATTTAAAGCCAATATACTTGACATTTTAATTTTAAATGAATCTCACATATTTAAATTTACATAGTATTTCTTTGAAGAAGAGAAAATAAGGTTGGCAGTTCATTATTAATGTGTTTAGTTATTTTCATAGAATTTTAAGTCTACTTGGTTGGTTGTAAATATGCCAGCGAAATCCAATTTCTTATGAGGTACTGTTATGCGCCAAACCACTTTTCGACAGTTAAAATATACATATACATTTTTACTGTTGGTCTGTTTATTTTCGGGTCAAAGCATATCATTTTTTTTTTGACATGTTGTTCTGTTATTGTTCGGTTAAAGCATATTTTGTCCTCTACTTAAAAAATTATTTAGCTCCCTTACTTTTGCAAGATAGTTAATTTCCTCTTTACTTGAAAAGATGGAGATCTTTTAATTCTTTTCTATAGTAAAAATTGAAAAGGTAATCACAAACTCTGTTGAGTGCGTTAACAATTCCAGCTGAGTGAATAATATATTATTTTATTAATAAAATATTTTTTAATTAAAAAATAAAAAATATAAAAAATCTCGGCTCTATTTAGTTTTAGAAAACATTTTTTATTTTCCTTTTCCATTTTTTTTTCCTATATTTTTCAGTTTTCTATTTTTTTAAAATAGAAAACAGAAAATAGAAATCATGTTTGTTTATTCTTTTTTTTATTTTTCATTTTTCTAGTTATGATCCAATAATTTTTATTTTTTTCTAATAAAATCTAATATTAAAAATCTATAATTAAAAAATTTGACATCCATAATAATAAGATAATAGTCAAAATATTCAAACAAACATAATCACAGCACAAAAACAAGTTAAAAATTTTATCCTAAACTATTTAACCAAGCCCTCTTCCTATCTTTGGACATCCTCATAAACATTCTTCTCCAATCTACATCTTTGAATTTTTCAAGTGCATTGATATAGTCAGCATCAGCTATATCTTCCATTGCTTCCAAAGCATCCATACATGAATCAATTGAATAGGAGTCGGTTTGTGCAGTTGTTGTAATATTGCATTGTGCTTTATATCTTTCAGCCTTTGCTAAATCTCTCTCTTTTCTAGCATTCAGAGAAGATGCCCACATCTCTAAGCATGAGTCTATTTTCTCAAATTTTGACTCTTTCTTAACTCGTATACAACCAGAAAAAAAATCATATGCAGCACGCTTTCCTTTGAATTTTTAACTCTCTGTGACATGAACACCTTTGTTAAGAAATTTTTTTTCATTTAAACGCTCATCATCAGAAGTAGGAGGCAATTGAGTAGAAGCATGATGTAAATGCCCAGTAGCAGTGAATTTATTAAAAATTTGACCAAGTATCTCGTAGTTCTTGTAACCATTTTTTTAAATACCTTGAATATCTTGTTCTTATGCAATTAAATATATTATAAATAAGTTATTTGATCAAAAATAATAATTATATCTTACCATATACTTATAAAAGATATAATTTCTTACCTCATTAAACATTTGCCAAACATCTTCTGCCGCAAATACAGTGTTTGAACTTGAATCATAAGTCACACATGTGTGCTCTAGTAATTCAGAAAAACATCAATGTTTGGTTCGGAGGCTATTGTACTTTCCTTTTAATCTCTCAATTTCATATATTTCTCCAGCTGCCAAAAATAATTCGTCATCCATTTCTTAACCAATCCCTAAGTTTAAACACATGAGTACCATTGGGATCTTTTTTAACTCTTTCACATAAAATTGATAAAAATACATTTTCATTATTTTCAGACCAATCTTTGGGATATTCACTATTCACATTCTTTCCCCCTATCTATATAATAAGTCAATATAAAAAAAATTATATTAAAATAATAAAAAACACAATAAAAAAATTGATAAGAAACTAATTTGTATCTTAGCTGCATCAAAGCTAAGCAATAATTGTTCTATTCTTGAGTCTCCTTCCACAATCAATTTGTAATTAACATCTATCCCATTAATTTGCATAAAGATATAAGTACTTATATTGGACAATGAAACTTCCGAAAACAGAAATGTTAAATAGGATTATTCACCCATTCATTTAGAACTAATATCTAGAGTCTCTACATGCAAAAGCTAAAAAATTGTATGCCTGACACACTAAAGGAACATTGAAATCACTAATGAAAAAAAAAACACCAAGCAATTAACTAAACATTAGATGAACAATGCAGACTCCCTTCAGTATACCATCAAATTGCTTGCTTTTTAAACCATCCTTTATAAATTTAAGTTAAAACCCAACAGTACACATTTTCAGTTAATCACCATACCCAATCTGTTATGTGTAAAACAAATAAATCCAACAAAAATAATGCAAATTTAACCCAAAAAACAAACTACACCCATCAGTACATTAACACGAAAGGCATCAAAAAAATACATTCAAGTTACACATCCGATGAAGAACAAACAATTTCAACAACTCATCTGCTCAATAATCCATTAAGAACAAAGCAAAAAAAATAGAAAAAAAACTATAAAAAAAGAATCTAGTAGTAAAAAAAATGTTATATAGAATAAGCGAGGAAACAACTCAAAGCCAGAAAAAAAATGACAATGACATAAACAAACAAATAGGTGAATTCGAAAGATGTTTTGGAATACTTGAATGAAGAGATGTAAAGTTTGTAGGCGAACTTATTGAGAAAAGAAGAGGTTTTTCTTTGGGAAAGAAGAGAAGCGGAGGAATAGAGAAAGAGGGAGGTGGCTCTGCGCTCCCAGCCATCAGCTTTGTGAGTTTTCTCCAAGCAAGTGGGGGAGAGGAGAGGTAAAGGAAGGAAAACGGATGGGCGGTCTATTTTGTAAGAGGAAATAGGAAAACACGCTTGGAAAACACGTTAATAATTATTGGAAAACATCTTTTTATTAGGTTTCTAATATCTGTTATAATTTGAAAAACTAGAAAATAGTTTTTTAATTTTTAAAAATTGGAAAATTTTATAACTAAACAACAAACTCTACTTCCGTATTTTTTTAGAAAAATTTTCTAGAAAACAGGCCATATTTTCCAAAGCTAAACAGGCCCATCTTCTTCTTTTTCTCCTCCATCTTTTCTTTCCAGCGACGTACCCACAAACAAAGAGAGAGAGACAGAAAATTCACCAAAACTGGCTTACTGCCTACAATTCAAAAACACCAATATTCATAACTGAAAACGTATAGATTCGCCGAAAAATGTAGTATAAATTCTGCAACTTGCTTGAAAATCTCAATTCGAAAAAATAGCAACCAAATCATTCGAACTTTACATCAAAACAAAGTTTATAACAAGAGGATTGATAATATACCCTCAAACTTGACGGAAAATTACCGAAAGACGTCGTAAAAAGTTTCAAAAGCCGTTGGTGAACATTGGCGAAAGTAGTACCCGAGAGCTTCCATCAGGGCGTACGGTCGACTAGTAGAGTCTCGCCACCGTGCCATACCATCGAGCTCGCCAGAGGAAGAGCTTTTACAGTGGTAGGTGCATCTCGACAATCGAACCAATGGTGGTGAAGCTATCGTCATCGGAAGTCACTGAGTCCTTTTTTCTCTTTCCTCTCTCTCTGCTGCTCTCCGTTTTGCATTCTAATTTCATTTTTTTTCTAATTCTTTTCTTTTTTTAAGGGGCAAATGCATAATAAAATTGAACTACAAATGATAGAAAACAATCAAAAAATTGAGCTCACCTTTTATTGCCTCTTTCCAATTTTGTTTCAAAATCTCAATTGAGAAATTAGGTTTCTGAAGAGAAAAAGATTTGGAGAGGGTTGAAGAGAGTAAGACGGTGGAAATGAAAAAGGATAGAGAATATGTGGTGGTGCGGCATTGGAGATGGAGGAGGATAGAGAAGAAGTGTAACACTCCAAATCCAACTTACGAATAAGCCAGACTGCAGTGTTACGGTACCGATTAACATCCATTACTGCTTACAAAAATTCTTTTACATTATGCTATTACATCACAATTACCTTAATCATTTCTCAGATACTGACTATATTACAATAATTACCCTTATCAAATAATTCCCAATATCCAGTACATGTCAAACTAAACAAAACTATAGGTTATACCATCGCTTGACTTCTAGGAGCAGACCAAGATTATGCTGCTATTCAATTTCTTCTATCTACGAACCTGCGAGTTACAAAAATAACTCGCTGAGCAACTTCATGCTCAGTAGATACAATAAATATAATTTGTTTACTAAAAGCATTCCATAAATTTCTTATAAAAACAACAGTCTTTAACTGCAGTTGACAAAAATTCATTTCGAAGAATTAAATCCAAAATAATCATATAAAGCAGTAGGTATTTAACAAAAGCAATGCTTTAATAAAATTCCATTTATCTCAAATCATTGAGCACATTTGATAAACTATTCATTTTTACTCCACTGGTCATATTAGATTCCAGAATAAGACTAAGGGCTGCATTCCGTATAGCCCTTTAGACTATAACGCTAATGCTCTTTTTTTAGTATTGCGCAAGCTCTCTAGACTATACGCTAATACGCATTTTTCTTAGTATTGCGTAAACCTTCTAGACTATATGCCAATACATATTTTTCTTAGTATTGCGCAAGCCCTCTAGACTATACGTCAATACGTACTTTTCTCAGTATTGCGTAAGCCCTCTAGACTATACGCCAATACAATTAATTCAATAGCATAATTCACAGCAATCTCCTGTACAGGATCTGCCCATATGTCGACATGTACTTATTGCTAGTTTCCACCAACCAAGTAGAGTGTATAAATATGTTTCATTTCCTTTGATCAATTATTTATCAATCATGGTGTTCAACTCTGTTTCTCATTCAATAGCATAGTTCATTTTTCATGCTTCCTCAAAATTATCAAATAATTGTAATATCCATTTTCTCGATCAGTAAATTTTCACATGGTCATGTTCATCTCAAACATCTTTTTTGAATTCAAATATTAATTTGAAATCATACTTTTCATTTACCACGCCGGTGGCATCGCATCTGCGATTACCGCATCAGTATCATAAATACAATAAAATATATAATCCGACTCGAACACACGTTCGAGTACCCAACAAAATATTTATCTAAAATTCAGTAAAACAATGCTCATTTAAAACATGTATTTAAAAATAAAAGTTTTAGTTCAAATACTAAAAAGTATCGAACTTGGTAGAGTCCGCAGATAAATTCCTACGCGTTAATTTTCCTCGCAGTCTATCTTCATAACTTCTTTCGGACTGTCCTCTGTCCTTTCACTAATCACAATAAAACGATTTATATAATTAATTACTTCCGTCAACTAATTATATAAATCGAGTTCTTATTATTAATTTATTTCAATTGTATTTCCTTACGATCCATAATTAATTTCATTTTATAATTTAATTCTCAATTCCACTATTATTTATTTCCTTTACTTATATTTAATCATCTTTCATTAATTTTATTTCCAATTTTAAACCCATTTAAAATTTAAAGCATTACTAATTTAAATTCTAATAATTAAGTTGCGAACTTTACATTTCTGATAGTTCGGGTCCTCGGATTACAAAACCGATTTCAAAATCAGACTCAGCGAGTCGAGACGATGCGGTATAAGGTCTGTCAAAAAATTCACCTGAGAAGGAATATTCCGGTCACCGGGCAGCCGCTGGAAAATGGCCGAGAATCTGCAAAACAAGCCGGAATTTGACACAAAATACATTTTCAGAATCCTCTCACTTCAAGCATCTCAAATATGCAATCAAATCTAATGGAATTTTGACCGTTTGGCCGGAAATCAAGAAAATCCGAACGGTTTCGCCGGAAAACACAACCAAAGATTCCGGTGATCAATCAACAATATTTTTACATCAAATGGAAGGTCATGAAGCAAGGATTCTAAAACTACCTTCAAATCCGATGGACAACCGCCTGTTATCACCGAAATCGGCGTCGAAAGTTTGTACACAAATACCGTTCGGGCTACAGATCAGCGACAACACCACCACCGTCGGAGAGCTTGTGACGAGAGGGTTCCAGATTAGCCCTTGCTTTTGCCAACCGACCACCGGAGCGGCCGGAATCATCATCGGCAGTCCGGTCTCTCTCATCTCCTCGTCGCGACGTTCTCTCTCTTCTCTCTCACGATTGATTCGCCGGATAAAGACACAGAAGATGGAGAAGAAGAAGACGAATGTAGTGGCGGCGATGGACGTGGCGGCACGACATCGGTTGCTCGCCGGCGCTGCTGGTTCGACTTTGATGAAAATGAAGAGGAACGAAAGTGAAGGAAGAAGGAGAAGGGAAATCTTGATTTTCTCTTTTTTTTTAATCTAATAATAATAATAATAACAAATAAAATAACAATTATAATAAAACAATAATAGTAATCTTATTGAAAATACTATTTTGCTCTTCACTATTTAATCAAATTACAAAAAAAAAAAAATTGGACTATAATGCCTTCTAAAATTTTATTATTTACCAAAACATCTATGAATTTAAATTTCTAAAATATTCCTCAAAATAAATTTTTGTTTCGAATTAGTCTTTTTAATTAAAAATCGATATTTAAAAATTAGGGTGTTACAAGAAGAAAAGAAGAGAAGAAGTGATGGTGCGGTGGTGGAGATGCAGGAGAATAAAGAAGAAGAGAAGAAAAGAGGTGGTGGTGCAGTAGTGGAGATGAAGAGAATAGGCATAATAATAATAATAATAATAATAATAATAAATTACTCCTTTGCCACGTGTCAACGTATGTATTACACGCGCAAACCTCAGCCTTTATGTGACGTTTTTTGCAATGTTATAGAGCAAACTGGCTTTCTGCAAAAATAAAGGAGGCAAATGTTTTTTTAGCCAAAAGTTTGGAGTAAAATATGCATTAATCCATTATTGTTCTATTTTAATGGAGTAAGTAATGTTGCATAGGACAGTTAATATCTAGTTTATAGAAGAGAATTTGGATCATCACATTAAATATTTAATTGTTTTCTCTTATCATTAAAGGTATAAAAAAAAACCTTAAAAATAAAAGTGTTGAATATATTGATAAGCCATATTGTATGATGCAATAATGGAAATTATGAATTTGATAAACAACGTTTAGATTCCACTCAAGAGTTTAATCAATGTTGTTTGGTTGGACGGAAAGATAAATAAGAACGATAAACGATCTTGTTAGAAATGTAAAAGCCAAATCCTTATTAAAAATTATGACAAAATAGAATAATCCACATAACAACAATAAATGCCTATTTATAATGGCCAGCAAACCATAATACGAATTTCAACATAAATAAGAAAAAAACCAAAGAAGAAAATAACAAATAGGTTCTTAAAACAAGTAAAACACAAAATTGACCCTCTAAACAATCGAATTTGAACCTCAAACTTTGCAATTTATAAAGTTATTCGTCTCGTGAAATCCTTTCAGGAAAGCTCTCATAGGCCTCGAATGGACACCGTATACAAAAGTTAGGCCTTTTCCTTTATCATGCCGCTAATCTTGCCACGTTTCCAACGCTAGCTGCTCCGCTTCATTATACCATGCATTAAAAGATTTGGAATATATATAAATTATGGAAAAGTGGTAGTCAATTTGAAACATTACAAAACGAAAATGTAAATAGTTAAAATTAAGATTATAATTGATTTTAAATGATTTAGTGAACTTTTATTTTAATTGTTTCATCTACCTCACATTTGGTAAGTTTTAAAATTAGCCCCTAATACTAATTAAATTGTGGATTTTATGTAAATTTAGGATGAGGTCTCAGTTTAAAAAAAAAAAAATTGTCATATTTTAAATTTGATTCTTACTAATTATATCGATACTTACCTAAGATTATTTTTTTATATATATAATAAAAAAATTATTTCAAGTCCCAATATATGCTCTTATTGGGACATAAAGACAAACAAAATGTAGAATTCCAGATATTGCTGGAGAGTGCAAGGTATGAGAAAGTGACAAATAACATGTCGGAAACTTGAGAATTTGGGATATGCAAAACTATGAAGGCACGTATTAGGTATAGGGTATATGTGGTGGTTGCAGTACATCGACGAGTGGCTGGGCCTTGCGTAAAGATGCCAATTGCTAGAAACAATTATGTCACTAACACAACTATTATGATATACATTCACATTTATATTCTTGACTTTTTTTTTAAGTGCTTAAAAGCATATTAAATCCTTTGCCAAAAAACAAATAAAAAGCTTATTAAATCATGTACTTTTGAAAGTGATTTTACACTTTCATTTCACTTTTCATTCCCGTTTCACGCCTCACATTTTACATGTGTTTCTAATTTGTCTGGTCTTCAATTTTTCAGAGGCAATTATTTCCAAATTCTAAAATCAAAATAAAAATTTTGAATCAAACAACATTTACTTTTCAAAATAGTTAAAAAAATTAATCTGTCAACCGAATGATTTTTTAAATTTTCTAGCAAATATGTATTATTTCAGTAATAAATAATGTTATATTTATAAGCAGGGAAAAAAACGATTTAAATGAGATATGACTTGTTAATTTCTTTTAAAAATGAGCAAATTCGGTTCAGTTTATCAAACCGTAGAAAAAAAAAAAACACAAATTTTTTAGAACCAAAAATAAAACCAAAAGGGGTGAAAAAACCGAACAAAATATCACACTCCTTCAATCTCAATTAAAAAATCAAACACAAAAGCTTTGTCTTCGATTTGCGAAGAAAAAGCAAAAGATAGGAAAAGAAGATTGTTAACAAAACAAAAGGAGACTAATTAATCAAAAAATAGAAGACAAGAATATACAAAGCAAATCACATACCTTCACAAAACCACAAATTAATTTACAAAACACAGAAAAAAACAAAAAATAGAAAAAAAGATTGCAAAACCCTTAGGCAAATCATAAGCTCTAGGACAAATGAAAAGAACCACCATCAAATCGGATCGGCTACTTGTTTATAAAGAAATCCTGACACTGCAAACGGAACAAAAAGCTTGAAGGTAGGTGGGCAGCTTGAAGGTGGGCGGTAGTTTGAAGGCGTTGCAACCAACTGTTCATCACAGAAGTAGAAAAGCAAAGGCTTCTTGCTTGATTCTTGAGGGCTATAAGAAGAAGATGAAGAGGAGATATACACTATGTTTGAATGGTGGTGAGGAAGGGATAATTAATGGAACGTTAAAAGAGGGTAAGAAGAAAAAAAGGTAAGAAGGGATACATTAGAATATTGGTGATGTTTGAAAAGAGACTAATTAAAGGAAAGGTAAAGAGAGGTAAGTTATATTATTTGTGTTTGGAAAGAGAGGTAAGCATGGAGATCTTAGTTATAAAATAGAGTTTACCCCTACTTATCTTTGCTTACACCCCAAATCGGGGTACGAGATAACTTACTACCCCTTTCCTTTATTTATCTCTTCTTACCCTCAAACCAAACATAGTGATAAGGTGAGGTAGAGAAGAGAGTTAAAGCGAGGTGAGGGAAATGAGAGAGTAGAAGCGAGATGAGACAAAAGAGAGGAGTGCAGTTGTGGTTTTTAGCCATAGGGTTACAGATAGTGCATATATATATATAACTGGTTCGATTTTGTGGTTCGGTTCAGTTTTCTGAACCATAAAACCTCAAACCGACTAAAAAATATTCAGTTTCCCCTAATACAAAATTGCGAATTGAACTGACCAACAGGTTAATCGCATTTCAGTTCGGTTTGGTTCGATACAGTTTGTCAATTCCAGTTAAAATTCGCTCAGCCTTAGTTTCCGTCACCATTTTCTATGAAAAATGACAAGATATTATAATTTTTTAAAATACAAAAATAAAATAGACTATTATGGACAAATTAGTTCAATTTTTAAAAAAAATAAAGATAAAATTGTACTTTTCCCTTACTATTTTTATACTACATCCGTTCTTTAAAAACTGAGACTTTAGGGCTTTTTGTTGTTCTTAAATAAGTGAGACTTTTGGTAGAATTTGGATGATTTTACCATTTGTCTTGTAGTGGATATAATTTGTTTTTAGTACGTTGGGTCCATTATTATAATGAGTGGATATGAGTTGATTAGTTTTTGGAGTAGAATATGAAGAAAATTATAAGAAAAAAAGAGAATAAATAGTAAAAATCTCAGTTTTTTAAGAATGGATGTAGTATCTTAATTACTCATTTTATTAATGCACAATTTGCAGGTTTAAGTGATCGTAATACTCAAACAGAAACAGTGCGAGGGTGTTCTTTTAATTAGAAAGTTTTTATGTAAGAACATGATTTCTCATCTTCAATTTTTAACAAACATTTCTAACATTGACTTGAAAACATTCTCCAACCATCACTAGTAAGCAACGTGACATTAATTTTTTACAGTGTAGCTTCTGACATATAACACGAAATTTTTTGAAAATAATTTAGTTTAAATTATATATATATATATTCAAATTTTTTTTAAAATTTTTTATTATTAAATTTAATTAATTACTTATTGTTATTTTACTATAAAGATAGAAATTTTTGAATCCTATTTTTCTAATTGTCTCTCATAGACTAGGAGATTGAGTGTTATGAGAATATTTAAATAAGGATATTATGGTAAATTTAATTAAAAATAAATTATAAGTGGGAGGAATTTTAATTGAGCAAATATTACATCGATCCGGGAGAAGGGGGTGGCATGGTAGTAGCGCATTGGAGAAGTGGCCCAAGAGACGCAGATTCAAAATTCGGTGGAGTCAACAAGTAGAAAAAAGCTCCCCTCCCCTTTTGGTGTGTGAGTTGTATGTGTGCTTGTGTATACCTATGTCAAAAAAAAAAAAAACATTTGCTATCTATCTATGTTTTAAAAAAAAAATATTACATCAATCCGCTCTGAATAAATTTTTTAAAATTTAATGAATAAATAGTTATTTTTTAATAGAGTCAGTAACTATCTAGGAAAATTATATTAATAGGGTATATATGTTTTTCTCTAGAATATGAGTTATAATTTGACATAGAGAATAAATAATTTAACAAATTATTAAAAATTTAAAAAACTTTAAAAATAAATAATTAATAGAGTCGGTAACTATCTAGGAATTAATAAATATGAATTCTTATTTATAAACTATATTGGAAATTATATTAATATACTATTTATGTTTCCTTCTATAATATACATATATTAATCTCTACAATTGACTTCAATAATTGAAATATCAAAACTGAAATTTAGTTTAGATATAGCCTAGTGGCTGAGAGTTATACTATTTATGTTTCCTTCTATAATATACATATATTAATCTCTACAATTGACTTCAATAATTGAAATATTCTGAAATTTAGTTTAGATATAGGCTAGTGGCTGAGAGTGGTACTAAAGACCTTGAGGTCATGGGTTCAAATCTCATTACAGACAAGAAAATAACACAGTGGTAGGTGTTCTCCTTATTAAGCTTCCGTGCTATTTATTTTTGTTAAATATATATATATATATATAATAGTTTTATAAAAACAATAATTATTTGACGATAGCGTGAAACAACGCTAGCTTTCAACATAAAATCAAATTATAAAGTCTGAAATTTCAATAAATAAAAGAGTAACCACAAAATGATAAAATGCGTAAAAAGGAAATGGTAATAGAGAATACATTTTTAAGTTTCAATTTAGTAAATAGAACAATGTTTTCAAAATTAAGTAAATTA